>JAAMPD010000825.1:0-35572 GCA_025266255.1 Trissolcus basalis
CATTTACCTTATTTTTAATGGAATTCTTGACCTTACATTTTTTCAACTTGGCCGGTTTTGCAATTAGGCGCCTCATTTATTAGCATGTGAAAAAAATGTCCAACTGTATCTCTTATGAGTTTTAAATCTTCTTCGATTTCTCTATGCAAATCAATATTCGTTAGTGTACATTCTTCTAGGAGAAGTTGTTCGTCTTCGTTAATCAATTTTTCCTTTCTTAGCTGAACCTGCAGCTCAGCATTTACTTGGCGCAACTAATTATTTCGTTTCTTAAAACGATCGTTATCTTTCTCCAATCTGTCGAATTTTGATTAACACTACAAAAATTAATATTTAATCAAGTACAATATGGTAATGATTTAATAATGCACTTCTTTGATTTTGAATACCTTTTGACAGATATCTTGCTGAGCCATTTGTTTTTCCGTTTTGTTTTTGTATCCCTGTCTTCTAGTTCGAGAATTTGAGCCGCTATTCTTGTCGCTTGCTGATTCAATATTATTGAAATCAAGTTCTGATAATTGTGTTTGGTTAATCGCAGACCTGTTCGTCTCATTCTATAAATTTATTTTTCGTTTGATTTTGAAAGAATAATACATTAATTAACTAATGTTTTTTAGAAATAAAACTATTTACTTGAAAAAAAGATATCAGTATGTCTGTTGCTTAAAAGAAAAACAATTTAATACTGTTTTCAAAATTTTCGAAAAATTAATATTCAAAGTTTTAATATCATTTTTTCAAATGTATGTTTATTTGTTTTTTTTTTTTCACTAATAACGGTTTTTCTATGTAGAAAAAAAGCATAAAGTTCGTAACATTCATTTGGATATTTATCTATGGAAGCCAATATAAAAAATTACAATGGCTTGTTTTTTCTCAAATGTTAAATATAAGTAGTAAATTACTTTTTTTCGAATTACTGGGGAATTTTACAATTCAAACGTCCGCTTTCTATGTAAGATTGAACTTTAGTATAATACATCAAATTGCACGTTTATTTATTTCTGCCAAAAATGGATTTAAGTTGTTTTTCCTTTACGCCACAGATATAATGTGACTCAAAAATTTTATATTACCTCTTTTCTCTTTTCAGTATAGGAACCACTTTCAGTACTCCCATTTCTTGATCCTTGATGATTGTCGTTTCCGGCACTATTGGATATATTTTTTGTCGCAGGATTTGTAGCTTCGATAAGTTCTGTACGATGATATGTACTAGTTCATAATGTTTCCATAACAACCTATAAAAAAGATCAGATCATTCTCATTCTATCGTTAGTATTAATTGAAAGCTTGCAAAAACAAGAGTAAAAATCATTCAATCTTTTTCAATTTAATCTCAAGTACCTCATTTGTTATGATATTTTCTTCTGTATTTTCGTTGTTTGCTGGTGTAAATTTAGAATTAATGTGGTTGAATTCATCGTCATTGTCATGAAACTCTGAATGACTTTCAGTCATTTTTGTTGAATTCTACTTGTCTGATTGATCTGCAGAATTCGCCGGCAAAAACTGATTGTCAGGAGGTTTTGCTTCATCAGAGTTCATTGGCTCAAATGCAACCTACAATAGAATGGAACATCAGTTTCAGGGTTGAAATGCTTCAAAACATTTGCTTAAAGACGACAATTTACATCATGATTTAACATTTTTTCTTATATACAACATTGATTGAAAAAAAACTAGGTCACAATATTAACAAAATTGAGACTAACTGGAAAAATGTAAACAGAAACTGAAAAATATAACAATATTGTTTCTTAATGTATGGTGTTTTTAATGTACAGTAATAAAATAGACGAACAAAATCATCTCCTTTTTTCAAACTAAATTGACCGGTAGTAGTATCTTTTATGAAAAAAATAAAATGAGAATTCAATTTTTTTAGGAACGTTTTCATACAGAATTCCAAAAAAGGAAAAAACAGAAAATTAAATTTATGAAAAATGTTTCAAAAGTTTTTACGATTACTTGTTCAGTCAAGTCCTCTTGTAAAAGATTATTCGAATTTGTACATTCGGTCAATGGTTTGTTCGACGGTGCGGCAAGACTCGTTTCATCAACAAAAGAAGAATTAATTTAAATGTTAGCCGTATTACAAGAATCAATGTCGCCGTTCGTTGCCTTCACTTGATCATCCTTACATTTGATATTTTGATCGTTTTTTTTTTTCCAAAATCAGTCTCAGTATCTTCTGACAGTTTTTCAACGCGTACTATCAATATAGCTTCATCTCTCAGGTTCGAAACTGTAGTACTCTGTACGTTTCCAAAAAATTATGAGAACACATGACAGAAAATGTAATAAAACTAAATCTTATGATATTATTATCATTGTTATAAATTATTACAAATTGTTACTATTATTAAAAATATTACAAGAATCAAAACATATATCATTATTTGAATTTTACAAATAAATAGTTTCAAAATATACAAAATCAATCGAATTCAAAAATATACAGAATTTGCTGATATTCTATACAAAAAATTGTTCATTATATTATTTATGATTGAAGAATACTTCTGAACTCATTTCTTTTCATTAATGCGTACATGCATCTATTTTACAAAAATATTTTTTTTATATTAGTTACTTGTAAAACACAGTTCAGTACAAAATATTTTCATTTATTACAGTTGGTAGATTTCGGAACTAATTTCATATTTTACATAATAGAAATAATTGTTCTGAACAATCGCAATTGTTATTGCAAAAATTAGAAAAAAAATGATTGCACAAATTTCTAGATTTAAATGTGGAAAAAACGATTCCACAAATATTGAGCAAAAAATTGGCTTTCTGAAGGTTTGGCAAAAATGTATTGAAATGACTTTTTATGAATGATAATGATTTTTTTTATATCAACTTGTCATGCCCCAGATATAACTCAAACTTTGATCAATAAATAATTAATGATTTTAAGATAAATAATCTAAATATTAATTTTTCAAATTCCTTTATAAAACTCGATTTTAATTTCGCAATAGTTGCCAAGTGCACCTGCGCCGAGTCTAAATTTGCCATTTGCTGATCGAGACTTCTCGAATTTCTCCAGCTTGGTGGGCCAAAAATGATGACTTCGCGACACATGTGACCCCGCAAAAACATTGCAAACGGTACCAATTAGCGCAATTAGTAGAAGCAATCACAAATAATGATTGTTCTGCGGTCTCTGAGTGAGGCCAGAGTCTTCCGAACTTCCGAATTAGCCAGTCAAATCTGAAGGTCCCTTACCGCATAATTGTCACAAATTATTCATTGAATTAAGGGACTTAGAATATTTTTCCAGTTATAGGACTTAGACTCTCCGTGACCACGCCGCGACAGCGCGTTCATTTTAATTAACTATCAAACACATTTTTGTGAACGGACCTTGCCGTTCAAATAAAAGGTCATTTTTTAATTTAAATAATTTGAATATTTATTTAAGGTCATAACAAATTAAAAGTTATAATAATAACCCGTAGCGAACTATATAATTTCATTATGACCGGTGCTATTTTTTAATCTTACACGTTTTTAAGTCGAAAAGCGCTTAGCCGGCTGAGTTGATCGTCGATCCTAACCTGCCATTGGAAAAGAATGGCAGGTTATAACGATGATGACGCGGCGGGCACCAGCAATGTTTGTGACGATTGGGATAAGTCCAACGACATTAACGATGCCTCATGCGACAACGATGAGTCTCAATCATCAATAGCAAGCGTTGTCGTTCAAGAACAACCAGAGGAAACTGGTGAACAAAGAGCCGCTCCACCGCTTGTGGATGAGTTGTTCAAGGATCAGCTTGACATGCTGACTGAATTATCGGAGGTCGATACTGCGATAGTTGTTCGCGCTGATCCTGTTTTGTCACCTGAAGAGCTATGCCAGTATATTTTAGCGCACATCTGAGTAAAATGGGGACTTTCACGAATTTTTGATGAATAAACGGTGATAAGCTGGACTGTTTCATATATTTCTCCTTTTTTACAGAGATTCGATACGTTACTTAACGGTGTATTTCAACCGTAGTGATGAAGGCGGTTGCAAGCGTGCCGCGATGATCGTGGGTGGCTGCCCTCTTGCGGCTGTTTCGAGTGCGGCAGTGATTGAGGAGATCAACCTTTGTGCAGTGCACAATCCCCACCAATCATCACCTACTGCGATTCGTCCGCAACCGATTCAGCAGGGTCGTAACATTACAGTTAGCGGAGTGTGTGAAACGTGTGACACACCATACACGTTCTCCTGTATCTTCCCTAAGTCAAGCGCCCCGCACATGTCATCGGACGATAATGAGGAGGATAAAAGGTATACTTTCTCTATTTACCGTTTCATGTAAAAATAATTTGTTTTGCGGTATGCTTCTTTGCTCTACAGTTTTCATTTGTGGATGTCATTTTAATTCCGAAACTGAAATACTCGCTCACTTATAAGTAACCGTTGTTGTAAAATTCGTTATTGTTTTAGAGTCTATTTTCCCACAAAAAATTAATAAGGTTTCTGAACGATTTTCCTTATAAACAAATCAAAATAGTGAAACACAGTACAACTAAACCCTTAAGCCGTAATAAGCAAATGATAGTTTCTAGGTTGAGCGCAAGCGGGTACTAGAGTCAAAATAAGTCAAGTTTATATATCATTATTTATATATCATTATGTAAATAAATGTAAACTATGAAAAGATAAATAAAGTTATTTTTCGAGTCAAGTTAATTCAGATCTTGCAATTCATCGAATCCAAAGAGGAAACGACCGGCCAAGTTTGACGTGCTGGACATCGTTATCGCCGATGGTGCAGAAGGGCATTAGGCTTGGCCTGCGCGTTCACTAACGAGGGGTGTGCGTGGACGATGAAGCGTTATGTTTATGTACGGTGCACACGATAGAACCCACGATATACACCGTGGACCAAGACGTCCTAAGGCCGTACAATTTAAAAACGACGCACCGTTTGTTGCAAAAAATTGCTGCTCAATCATTGCTGCTGATCAACAAGCATTGAAACCCTGCCTGCTAGAAGTGAGTATCATTCGAGCGTCCTCGAATGGGTTTCGCAATTACCCAGCCCCACTAGAACGAATCCTGAAAGACGTGGTTTGGGAAGGGAAAGGGGTTATGAAGCAGCGGTCAGTGATGACGGAAGCGTGGCTACAATCTAAATGGCCGAACGATTAGCAAAGTTGAGGGAACCTGTGGTTCAATCTAGAGAATCACAAGTGGCTACGGCTTCAATGGTTCGAGAGTCCACGGTTGAGAAAAGTTTAGCGAAGCTTACTGAAATCCTGACGCCAACTGTAGACAAGTTGGGGGCATCGAGCAGCGGAACTAGACCATCGAAACGATGGTTACCAGAAAAAGAGCTAGTGACTTTCTCTGGAAGATCGTTAGAGTGGTTCTTGTTCAAAAAGGCTTTTGAAGCAAGCATGCGTTTAAATAACTACTTGGATGAAGAAAACGTCCTGCGTTTGCATCGATGTCTTTATGGAGAAGCAAAAGAAGCAGTTGCCTCGCTTATAGTGTCATGCAACAATGTGAAGCCCATTTTGGATGTTCTTCAGTTACGTTCCGGTAATCCGACTATAGTAGCCCAGTCTATGGCCCGAGAGATAAAGCACCTCTCTGCAGTGGATGAACGAAGAGGAAATCTGGTTACCTTTGCGACAAAAGTACGAAATTGCGTTGCAGCTGTGGAAGCGGCTGGGCACAAAGGTTTACTACATAGTTCAGAGGTAGCGGAAAAGCACTAAAAGAACCAAATTTAGTGACTCTGTCATCGTTCCTGTTCAAAGAAGCTGAATTAGCGTGCCAAGCTCAAACGATCACTCCAGTTTCGAGTAGTGTTAGTCGAAGAACCACTGAACATCACCGTTCGACTTACAGGCGAGGAGATTAAGACTGGAATCGGGATCGGTATGGCAAAGTCTATACAGTGAAATCCAGCAATTTTGAAGAAAAGAGGTCAAGGCCTCATGCACGGAGATGTGCATTTTGCAGCAAAGAAGGACATGAAACTGAACGTTGTCGAAAGTTAGCTGGAATACCTGCAAAGCAATGATGGATGTGGGTCGCCAATCAGAGAAGGTGTTTTAAGTGTTTGCAAACGAGACATAGCCGAGCCACTTGTAGGTCCCCACCGTGTGACAAAGAAGGGTGTGGTCAGAGCCATCATAGACTTTCGCATAGTGATAGTGCAAGACAAGACAACGAAGACAAGAGGAAAGACGGAAAAGGTCTTACCGCTGCGACAACATTTAGTGCTTGCGAAGAAGAAGGAAGGGTGTTGCTGAAAGTGCTTTCAATCACGCTTTTTGGACCCCGAGGATCGATTCAGGTAAACGCACTGTTGGATGAAGGGTCTACCGTGTCTATGTTGAATGCAGAGGTGGCAGACCAGATTGGCCTTGAAGGAGAAAGGCGAGAACTTACTATCCCAGGAATTTTGGGAGTGTCTACATCGGTGAACGGTCGTCTGGTTAGTGTCGAGATCCAAGGGCCGCAGTCGAAGCGTCATCAGATTCACAAGGTTAAGGCTATCCCGGGATTCACGGTTTCGTCTAGCAGCATCAGCAAGCAAACTTTGGAAAGATTTCCTCATCTGGCAGCCTTACCGATCAAAGTGAAGGATGAAGTCCCTAAATTTCATATTGGGCAGGACAATTGGGACCTAGTCATAACGCGTAAACTGAAGTATGCCAGTCCAGATCAGCCAGTCGCCTCTCTTACCAGATTAGGATGGGTTGTGCATGGACGTGTAACCTCGGGAAGGCAGGTCGACGGACATTGCAATTTTGCTTCTGCGTTGCAAAGCAAGGGAAAGACAAGCGGAGACGAAGAACTACAGGAGATGGTTAAAAATGGTTTCAAGTTAGAGACTATAGGAGTAACCAGTTCAGCTAGGTCGGAACCTAGATCGGAAGTACGAGTGGAAGAAATTTTGCGAAGTACCACCAAGCGATGCAGTGAGCAGTAGAAAACCGGTCTTTTGTGGAAAGAGGAGCTAGTCAACTTTCCAAATAACTACGGTCAAGCCCTGAAAAGACTCAAGTCCCTGGAGAAAAAATTTAGCCGAGATGTAGAGTTGAAAAGGTTGTACGCTGCTAAAGTTAAAAAATTGCAGAAATTCGGTTTCGCGAGGAGAGTAGATGATTCCGAGACGGAGGAGTCGAGGATCTGGTATTTGCCTCACTTTGCTGTTACCAACAAAAACAAACCTGGGCGAGTTAGGATGGTTTTCGATGCGGCTTCGGAGTTCGAAGGGATCAGTTTAAACAACCAGTTACTAAGTGGACCGGATTTACTGCAGTCGCTGTTCGGGGTTCTACTAAGGTTTCGTTAAGGAGCTATAGCCTTTCCAGGAGACATCCAGGATATGTTTTTAAGAATCAAGATCCGAGAAGAAGATCAATCGGCTCAACGTTTTCTCTAACAAGACAAGGAAGAAGACGAACCAACAGTCTATGCGATGACTTCTCTAATATTTGGCGCAACATCTTCACCCTGTTCAGCTATATACATCAAGAATTTGAACGCAGAAGACTTCAAGGAATCATATCCGGTGGCTGTCAAAGCAATCGTAGAAAAACACTACATGGACGATTACTTGGATAGCGTGGACTCGGTGGAGGAAGGGATCAAGTTGGTCCGCCAAGTGACAGAGATACATAAGGCAGGGGGCTTCCGGATTAGAAAATGGATTTCAAATAGTCAAGAGATCGTGGCGCAAATTCCTCCGACGGAGCTGAGTGAGAAGAGTGAGAAAAGGAGTTTTCAACGAGTCCTAGGAGTCAAATGGGATTCGGAAACTGATGCGTTGAAATTTGATTTTAACATCGAGCAAATCTTGCAATCCAGCAATGAAAGGGGTTGTACAAAACGAAGGATGTTGAAAGCAGTGATGTCCATTTTCGACCCATTGTAAATGTTGGCACCTCTGAAAATAAAAGGAAGGATTTCACTCCAAAAGGTGTGGCGCAGCGAAATAGATTAAGATGATCAACTAAAAGAGGAGGAAATGAACTTGTGGAACCAGTGGCGAGAGTTGATCCCCATTGCAAACCAGCATGAAGTCCCACGGCGTTATTTTCGAAGCGTTGGTCCTCGGCAAGTGGAGTTGCATACCTTTGCGGACGCTAGTGAAGAGGCCTTTGCCGCGTTAGCTTATCTCAGGGTAGTGCACGAAGATTCCTCGAGAAGTGTAGCTTTTGTATCAGGACGAGCAAGAGTAGCCCCAGTAAAGCCACTTTGAATCCCGCGACTTAAGCTCTAAGCAGCTTTGATGGCGAGTCGTCTAGCAAAATCCTTAAAGGAAGAGCTGAGAGTCGAAATTGTAAAACGAGTCTTCTGGACGGATTCCAAAACGGTTCTTTATTGGCTAAAGGGTGACCTTTGTCGTTATAACGTCTTTGTAGCTAACAGGCTTAGAGAAATAGACGAGTTAACTGATGTCTCGGAGTAGAAATGGGTTCCTAGCAAGATGAATGTGGCTGATGATGCTACGCGATGGGAAACTGAAGTCATCGCCGATTCAAGATGGTTGAAAGGTCCAGAATTGCTTTTCGAAGATGAAAACAAGTGGCCAATACTTCAAGAAGATGTTTCGGAAAAGGAACACTGTGAAGTTATAACAACATTGTTGGTCGAAAAGGTCAAGAGCAGTGATGTTTTACCGGCAGCAGACAGATTCTCAAGTTGGCTACGTTTAGTGAGGAGCTGCACAAGAGTTTTGCAGTTTTTTCTCTTACTCAAAGCAAGGCAAGCAGGTCCTGAGGTGAATGAAGGTGTGAGTGAAGTTGATTTGTTGACACGGGCGACAGAGCTTATTCTAGCGCAGAGTCAACGTCAAAGTTTTGGTGAAGAAATAGCGTGTCTGAGCCAAGGTGTGCCATTGTCTAGGAGAAGTAGAATTTTGCAGCTAGCACCGTTTCTGGACGACAAAGGTATTCTGAGGGCCGAGGCAAGAATTCATCGAGCTGAAGGGGTACCTGAAAGCATGAAGAAGCCAATAATTCTCGACGGTAGAAATGGGTATACTCACCTTCTCATTGACTATTTTCATCGAAAGCACGGACACGAAAACACTGTAACGGTGGTGAACTGTCTGCGAGAGAAATACGCGATTCTGTTCCTGCGACGAGCGGTGAGAAGTGTGATTTCGAAGTGTCAAACGTGTCGTATTAGAAAAGCGAGAACAAGAGTTCCCAGAATGGGCGAACTTTCCCCTACTTGGTTGGCTCATCATGTTAGGCCATTCACTAACTGCGAGATGGATTATTTTGGACCAATGATAGTGAAAGTAGAACGGAGAAGAGAGAAGAGATGGGGGGTAATATTTACTTGTTTGTCTGTCAGAGCTGTACATTTGGAGCTGGCCAACTCGTCTACGGATTCAGCAATTATGGCAATCAGATGGATGATGAGCATAAGAGACTATGACAGCAAACGAAGGGATAAAATGGCGATTCATACCACCGGGAGCTCCGCACATGGGAGGATGTTGGAAACGTCTGGTAAGAAGTGTGAAGGTATCTTTGGCTGCAGTTTTGAAGGAGAGAGAGCCTGCGGAAGAGACTCTGAAAACCTTGATCGCCGAAGTGGCGAGCATAATAAACAGTCGACCCCTGACTCATCTCAGCTACGATCCTCGGGAAGACGTCAGTTTAACACCCAACCATTTTCTTGTTAAAAATGCTGCCGGAAAAGCTCCTGGAAAGTTTTCAGATGTAGATTTGTGTTCGAAGAAGGAATGGAGAAGGAGTCAACGGTTGGCGGATCAATTCTGGAACCGTTGGGTGAGTGAATACTTGCCGGAGCTGATTCCAAGACGAAAGTGGAATGAAGAGCAACCAAACGTTCAAGTCGACGACGTAGTGCAAATCATAGACAATTCTTTTGCAAGAAACATTTGGCCAAGAGGACGTATAGTGGAAGTGATGCCAGGTCGGGATGGAAGAGTGCGGATGGCTAAGGTGCAGCTTGGCAGAGGAAACGTTCTGGTGAAACCGGTCTCAAAATTAGCTGTTTTGGTCAAAAACGATGAAGCATGATCAGTCGGGTACGCTGCTCCGCGTACCAGGGGGGAAAATGTTGCAGTTTCAAATTTGTAACTTTCGAAATGTCATTCCAAAATGTTGGTTATCTGAAGTTTTTGTTTTATTATGACAGTTGTAAAAAAAATGAAGTTGTAAGGTTCTGTCAGAAAGATAATTTTTGTGATTGAAAATGAAAGCCTGATAAAAGTTAAGAAAAGAGGTTCTGTTGGAATTCATTTGAGTTGACTGACTAAGGAGAGGAAAAGTGAGAGAAAGAGAGACTAAAACTAGGAGAGATTGGTCTGAGGTCAGCATTGCTGTGCCAGTCAAACCCCAAACGATTGTGAGTACTGGAAACGGGTCCAACAAGAGTTTGGACGCTTGTCTGAGAACGAGAATGCCTCAACCCAAAGACTTTGGGAGACTGGACTGATTCTTGTCAGCACCAGTGATCGCTCGAGACGCGAATTGACCTTGACCTTGATTTTAGGCAGGACGAGACGGACATGTGAGAGAAGTCATCTCCGTCTCATCTCCGCTCGCTCTTGCCGAAGCACCCGTCTTGCTCAAGAACTAAGACACTACCTGGTCACCGGCTAAACCGAAACATAAACAGAGCGTTGATGGATTTCAACAAAAAAAGCAAAATTCTTTCCATCCTTCCTACGGCAGAGAGGCACGTACTACTTGAGTATTCGGAAAATCATCAGACTGACAACATGTAACATCACTCCAGCGACAGCGACGCTCTGCAAATCGACCTGGTGGACGTCGACGGCCTCGACACTGCCTCAGAGGATGACACCCCAGTGCAGCAACCCCAGACAACTGGCTTGTCCGTCGGCTATGTCACTCTGGGGCTTGCAACCCCGCCCCCAGGACATTCGCAAAATCCAAACTCACTTTCGCAAAAACTACGACCGATTACAGTTTCTCAATACAGTGCCACTTTTTGAGTCAAGAACGTCTAACTCAATTTCGACAAGCTGCTGCCGTTGCCAAAACGAGCTCCTCGAAGCCACACCACCGACCGGGGCCGCACGACATCTGCGTCACCATCGCCAGGGCCTTCCCGAACACGCTTGGAGACCCGACGACGCAGGACACTAGCTTTCACGCCTGGTGTCACGCAAAATAAATTATGCGTCAATTGTTTCAGTTGAAAACATTGTTCACAAGAGTAAAAATTTAAATTTACATGTAAAATTCTTTATGAAAGACACCATAATTTGTAACATTTCAATTTACTAGTGACTTTATTCGAATTTGAAAATTCAAAAGAAGTGTCGTAACAGTTTAACAATCGCACTCGTGGCACTAAAAGCACGACGCATGCTCGCAACAGCGTTTGTGCAACTTTGGACGCACGATAATTTGTTCGTTGCATTCAGTGATATTATGATAAAAAACTGTGTAAATTAATTTATGACATTAAGGTTTAAGATTAGATTCAAAAACAAATGTTTTGTTAATTAATTTATAATTTTCAATTAATCGATTATGTCGCTATCTATAATGATTTTTTTTAATCAATATGATGCCATAATTTTTTAGGTCAAGCTTTGCTTTCGAAAATAACTCATATTTGACATCACTCGGACTGAAAATTTAAAAGTTATTACAATTCGTAACTTACCTCTTTTTCGAGCGGTTTATTTTGTTAATTATTTCCAAAATTGACCGATGGAAAAGTGTCACAAGGACTTTAAAATAGGAACATCATTATTTTCCAAATAAGGCGTTCCAACTCTATCAAAAAAATAAAAAAATTTCAAAAGTGTGCTCTCAAATTTAAAATTTGATTTTTTCAATTATCTAAGAGGACTTCTTGCGTGGAATTACCGATATGATGATCCGAGTAGGTCATCTTATCCTATCCTACTACTATACTAATTTCATTCTATGTTTGTCTGTTTGTCTGTTTGACTGTTTGTTACCTTATTTCTCCAAAACTACTGGGCTGATTGAGTTCAAATTAGCCTTAAATTGAAGCTTATTTTTTCGTGAATGCCATGAGCTATATAAAGTATCGATTTATATTATCAATTTTCGAAAAAAAAATTTTTTTTCACATTTGGCCATAAAAAGTAGATAGTTAAGCTTTCTATCTAGCTGAATAAACTAATTGAACTTTTAGCATCAGAACATGGAAACAAATACTTATCCAGAATATGAAAAAACATTGTATGTTGTAAAAAAATTTTGAACAAATTTGAAAATTTCAAGTTTAAAAAATTATACAATTTTTTTACTAATTTCAATATTTTTTCTTCGCTTACTTTTTTTTGTGCTCTTTACGGCTATTAGCGACGCTGTGCCATTAAGTAAACAATAACGTTATTCTTGACAGATGAAATTATTCTTGTTCATTAAATTGTGGATGCATCTAATTCAACATATCGTACACATCTAACGTAAGCGAATTATATTAGGTGTATAATTTTTACTCGAAAACTTGATAACTAGAAGTGATATTCTACAAAATTGTACATCACATATCAATGGCTCCTAAAAATACTACATTTCGAAGTTTGTAATGGAAAAAGTACGTCAACAATAATTTGCACCAATAAAATGCTATTTGAAAATTTACTATAAATGACACTCTATTCAGTGCCAATTCGAGATGGCATAAGTTCTATACGAGCCAATGATATACAATATCTGAAATTACATTAATCACAATAATGCGTTTCGATTTTTTACACGTTTAAGCAATTTAAACTTAAACTTTCAGTGATTCAGTAGTTTCATGGATAACATATATCTATATAACAATTATTCTTTTATGTGTCAAGAATGATGTCACTGTACACTCAATAGCACAGCGACGCTCATACCCATGCAGAGCATGGGTTTTCAGCTAGTACAGAAATAAAAATCATCAATGACGGCAAAAGATTCATTTACAGCTATAATACAAATGTTTGTACGTTGACATTTATACAGTGTGTATTTCCTTTTCACTCGCTCGTGTAACCGAAAAGTCGCGAACCTGTACGCCGTCGACGTACAGGGCCGAGTAGTTTATGACGTGGTTCTTGTAATTAAACGAGTTAAGGTCGATGCTGCCGTTGAAAGCTTGATTGTCGACGAATCTTAGGATGGTTCTTTTGGGGATCTGTCCAAGAATCACGTTTTCGAGCGTCTCGCCGTGCTCACCGCTGTGTATTGCGATCGCTTTCACATGGACTCTCATCAGAGGGTACTTCGCCGTGCTGTATGCGAGGCTCCAAGCGTGCGACAGTAACACGCCAGGGCTGAGTTTTTCTTTTCGCACAATCAAAGAGGATTTGACTATGCGCAAGGACGACGTGTTGATTGCATCGATCAGACAGAACGTGTTCTGAGATCTATTTAACCGCAGCCTCATCTCAACGCCGTTGATCTGAAACTTTACCTGGTTCATCAGATCGCAGTGAATATATTCTAGCAAGTCGACTGTTTTTCCTTTTTTAAAGAGGGCTCTGGGAGCCTTTAGCCCGGCATTGTCGTTGCCGCCCGCATCTATTTTTCCAGACGTGTCGACATTTCACAGAACCGTCTGTAGGTGTGACTTTTTTGCGTCACACACGTAATTAAGTAGCGTCTTAATATACGACTGATAAGCGTAGGCGTTGTTCGGTGGCAAAACGAGTTTTTGGTTAAGGTACTTGTCCACTTGGTTGAAAAGCAAGTACAGCAAATTTTTCACGGAACCGGCGCTGGCGTCGATGGGTACGTCCTATGTATTTTATATTAGAAAATGACCTCAAATGCGTACCATAGACGTATTTTTTTAGGTCGATCGGAACGACGCACAGTAGCAGTGTCTGTACATCGCTTGTCACGTGCGACTCGTAAAGGTCAGTGTAAACAAACATGATTGAAGGCAAACCGTACGATAAAACAGCCGGTCGGTCCGATCGCAGAGTTTTGTTGCTGCCCAGTAAAAAGTTATCCTCGCGCCGCTCGAAACCCAGGATATCGCACAAAATGGATGAGAGTGTGAATCGGTGTTTTGTGTCCACGCACGCGCACACTCAAGTCACGTTTATGTGACCTCTGTCATTGCGTTTAAACCGGAGATGCCCTGCAACAGGCTATGAGCTGTTTATCTCGTCCACGAGGAAAGTCAGGTCTTGGTACACGCCCGACTTTATGGACGCGCGAACTTGCTTAGAATCAGTGTGTTTCCGGCTCTCCATGAAGGTGCTCCTAGCGCCTTTGAATGTTCACATTCGTAATTATTCGAACCCTTTTTCGGTATGTGCGAAAATGTCTGCGGAAACTGTATCTCGCTCAAGCCAACAACCCATTCACCGACGAGGCGCCACTCGTGCGGTAGTAAAGTTTTTCCAGTTCACTAAGATTTTTTTGCTGCGACCGCGTCCTCGCGAGTCCTAAATTTTGTTCACACTGAGCGGTCGTTTGGGTTTCCTGAGTCTGACACTGCTCAGCTCTTGCTTGTAAAATATACCTTCGACCGTTTCACCGTTTAGATCGGCTGTTTCGTACACTGTTGGCCATCAGGCTGTCAGAACCCTTGACACGTGAAACACGGCTTATTTTTTGTTTAAAATTTTTCGCCCTCTTAAAGCGTTGTCGATCGTTACGCTTGCTGGGACTGTTTGAATGGTCGTGTGGTACGAGCGGTTGTACGTTTTGACCAGATTCGAAAGCACGTCGATGTACCGCCTGTCCTGCGTAACGCTGAATGCGGTCGCAGATGGTGCGTATAGCTCTATTGGCAACAGCAGCTTTTACATAAGGGTTTCTGACGGCACGAAATTTTATACCGTTTTTCTGCAGAAACGTTTGAAACTGAGAGTTCATATATCCTTTGCTGCGATCTGTCTGCAGCTGTACAGGCCGCCAAGGGTTGCTCTGTTTTTACGTTTTTAAATACGTCATCTGGATCAAGTTGCCCTCCCATAGAGAATCAATATTGTCGACGGCGTACAGTCGGTGGGTGAACTTTCTGACGGCAGGTCTGTGCTTGTTGTAAACCGAATGCTCGTCTAATCACAAGCTAACGTTTTTTCAACCAATTTTTCTGTGCGTGACACTGTCTAACCTCCGTTTCCCTGCGAATCGCGCGGTGTATGCCGCGTCGTAATAGATTTTTTTAAATTTAAGTCGGTCTTTTTTGAATGCACGATCGAGTTTGTCGCCGTAGGCGGCAACGCTGAACTCCACAATTCACGGTTGCCAACGTACTCGCGCGGTATGTTGACAGCTCTAAGAAGAACCGCAAACTGATGGCACTCCGGTGGGTTTGAGGTTTTTCTTGAACGCATCGCCTCGTTGACGAGGTCGATAATGTTCGAGTTTGGTACGACCTTTCCGTTGATCGTGACGATCTGTTTTTCTGTTTCTGGTTATTTGCACTCAAAAAACGAAAGAGTTGCAACATTTTCCATTTTTCGGAATCCTTAATGTTTTCTAGATTAAGAATTTCGCTCATTTTTGCATCGATCCGACTATTTTCAGTATTAGGTGTCTGATCGCTGTTTTTTCTTCTTTTCTAGAGCCTCCTCAAGTTTTTCCGAATTCTCGCGGGGAAATAACACGAGTTTTTCCGCGTTTTCATTTAACGAGCCAGCAAATGCACTGATGAGACTGATGATCGGTCAAAAGCGGTAGTAAAAAACCGCCTGCCTCTTTTTGAACGATGAACTTTTTTTTACGGTTCCAAGAAGCGTCGCGGCTAGATAGCGCGATGTCACCGTAGTTTTTATCAAACTAGGGTCGGCACGCTTTAGAACAGCTGTGCGCTGTGGTTTCGAAAGGTGTGGTAACGCCTGTAGAATTTTCGCGTTACGCTCGCTCACAGGTCCGCTTTTTACCATTGTAGACGGTAAACTGTGACAGCGGTCGTCGTGTCATTTTTCAAGAACGTGTTGTTGACGGGTACGTACACGTATTAAAACCGGTCGTCAGGGAAAATGTTTGTCCGAAAACGTCAAATTTCTGGCGTCGTCTGCTTCAGGTCGAGGAGCAGAAAACCAAACGGTCTGATCGTTAAGTCGAAATGAACTTCTTGCAAGAACTTGGGCTTTTCCAGACACACTTTTTAAGCCAGGTGCTAGACTTGCGCGCGATTTCGCGGATTCTCGAAAAGCACCAGGTAATTTATGTTGAGCTGAATGTTGCGCTGCTAGTTTCCCTGGTGGAACATGTTCTGCGTTATGACATGAAGCAGAATTTTTATGGTGGCTGCCCTTGGTGAACAGATCGACTCCGACGTTGTTTGATGATTCACGCATGAGGTCGTCGATGATAATCAGATCCAATTTTTACGGGACCGATAAATAGTCCTGACTCTGCGGCAAACTCTCTTCGAAATCTATATCGGTGTACAGCTCGTTGTGAGCAGGCTGCCACTTGCCATAATAAAACAAAATTTTGTCGTATTTTGTATCGCGGACGGAAGTCAGAATCTAGAGATATTGTTTGACAAACTGTGTTTTGCCGCAAGCCGTGGGGCCGCATATCATGATCGCGATAAAATGCTCAGAAAGCAAACTCAATTTTGCTAATAAGCAAAAACTCGCGAGCTGCGCGTTTTATACACGACTTTAAGGTTGCTCTCTGTCCCACACGTAGCTCATGTACAGGGAAAAATCGGAGCTCGAACCGTACTTTGACGTTGACTTGGAGTCGTACAATAAATCATCCTTGTAACTAGTGTACGACTTAGGTGTACACTTTTGTGCATCCAAATTTTTCTTGCATGACGAGAAGCACCGACTTGATTTCTCGTTGGGGCTGTACGGCTCCGCGCTGCGCTTCACGATTTATTTGCAGTACATCATTTCGAGAGGCAAATCGTTTGCGAATGACGAATTTTTTTGCGCGCTACGTTTATATCTGTTTCTAGGGTAGCCTTTTGGAATTAATAAAGCGCATTTACGACTCGTATGTACTCCATGTAGAATTGGAGGCGGATGTTTTCGAATCGTCATCTTGACGACTCTTGTACGACTTTGGCTCGCACTTTTGAGGATTATCTTTTCTGGTACACGAGAAAAAACACCCGCTTGGTCTCGAGTTCGGTGCCTACAATCCTGTCTCATGTTTGAAACCTTATTTTCTAAGCGTTCTTCTTGAAGGTCTTATTATGAATAAACAGTTATTAATTCATGCTGATCTTTTAATTACCATCCCCACCTCCTAACCTACAAAAGCGGGTGTAGAATTTCATGTGACAACTCAGTAACATAATTTCTTCCGGTGATGCACGTACAGTCCTCAGTATTTCTGCACACTGGGTTGACGACGAGTTCGTAAAGCGTCGAAAAGTGCAGAAAAACGTTGAATCGCTTCAGAGAACGGGAGAAGACATCTCAGAAGGTGCTACAAAGATTTCAAAGGGCGTCCCAAGGGCCTCGTAGACAAACTTTACCTGTCAGACTTGTTTATGCTGTGCTGTTTCAGAGAAGACGCTATAGCAGCCATCGAGACAGCACATGACAAAGAAATTTTTTACTGCAAAATTCTGAGCTTTCCACGCGTTATAGAAAGTGTTAAGAAATTGAAACGTAGCCCTTCGAAAGTATACGCCATTTTGGTTGAGGAAGAGAGAAGTGTTGAACAAAAAACCACGATGATGACTCATGGTGACGCACGAATCGCGTTTGACATCTATCAGTGCTGGGTGAAGGACGAGATTGTAAAGCGTCGCGAAGCCGCTGTGAAAATGATTTCCGCGTTGACGTGCGAAAAAGTCATTGCCTACAAACGGGTGACTATCTTGAATAACGAGGGATGCATCAGTGCAAACTCTATGTCCAGGAAAAAGAGCTTGTCAGCGGCCACTTTCCTGGTGCGTGAATCGGGATTTATTGCAGAATTGCAAGAGTCGTTTACAAGATCAAAGATATAGTGAGTGAAATTCATGCGACCGAAGAAATCGTTGACCAGACAAGTCGAGGAGAGGTCGTGCTATGTCAGCGCGTTGTACGATCTGCTGTCGGAAGAGGAGACGCGTTAGTGAGACAATACGGACTCTTTCTACCTGATAACGTCGTGATGGTCTTGTATAGTAATGCACGTACAGCGCTAAGCGTTTTCATGCGTTGGATTGATGACGAGTTTGTTACTAGTCACAAGGTACAAAAACGAAGGCTGGAGGTGTTACAACAGGAATGCGACCGTGTCACTGTTTTGATCGAGAAGGCTGAAGAGCGTAAACCTTGGCTGTAGGAAGAGTGACACCCGGACAAAATCTTGTGGTACTGGTATAACCGCGAAAACGATACAGTTCGTGAAGTTTTGCAACTGAGTTGTGAAAGGTGCGAGCTGAGCGACGAAATTTTCAGGACCTGGAGCGTGACCCAAGACTATGAACAGATCGACGAAGAAAGACAGAGTTTCGGTGAGGTGTACGACGTGTTGTTCAAAGAGAAGAAAAAGGCTTGTGAGAGGAAAAAAAATTTGTAAATGAATTTTCAATAAATGTTTCTGAAAATGAAGTTGTACGTCATATTTTTTCGTACTCCTTTTGTACTTCTAGCGTGATACAAACACTTCTTTTCCGCCGGCGGCAATTCTTCGAAAGAAGGGTTCCGTAGATCCGTGGTCAGAAGGATCACCGGAACATCCGAAATAGATGTCAGGTATTCCTACTTTTTTCACCGCAAGTGTACACGACGTCTTCGTTCCATGTTATTTTTCAGAGTTCGCTGACGACGGGATTAAGATCCGACGTTCCTCGGAACCAGCAGAGCCCGTGGTGTTTCTCACCCTGGTCGCATGCGACAACCTGTACTAGGAAACCGGAGGTCTCACGATCCAGTGAGCCGTAGCGCGGCTCTTGGCAAGAAAAAACAAGAGCTATCTCTTCGGGTATAAACGAATTTAAGTTATCCGTGAGACTCTGCATCTCTATAACGAACTTCATAGTTCCCGTTCTCCGTCACGACTGACACGTGTAAAACAATTCTGGCCGTAGCGGTGTCTCTGTAGTTACAGAGTTATCATTTTCTGCAGCGTTTGCAAATTCTTGTCTAGTGGCTCCGCTCTTGTTAATGTATTCGACATTATCTGTTTCATTGAATATGCTGTCACTACGGTATTGATTTCAAATTTTTATCGCTAGGTGTCACATTTCAACAAATTTTCTGCATGTCTCGACAAAAAATTGGAAACGTCTGTGACGTCGATCGTTATTGAATTTTATAGTTTTAATAAAAAACACGCGTTTAATTTGTATCAGTATTCAAGATGGATTGAACAAATGCAGTCAATTGTCTAACGAAGCTCCTGCGCTATACCTCGCTTCGAAACCTGCATTTACGACGTGTGTGCGGAATGCGGTTTCGTCAGCGTATTGATGCAAAAAATGTTGATAGGCTGGTGTGTAAAATAAAATACATGGTGCGTAACATGACACTGCGTGAAATTGTGTACGCTTACGGAAAACGATGTTTCGTTGATCTACACCTAATGGTGATTGTTGGTGACAAACTGCGACGTCGTTCGATCGTTTCGGAAGGTTTGACGCGTAAAATGTTCAGCGAATGTGCGAATGCGCGAGGTATAACTTTTACAACTTTACTGTTTTACCCACGTTCTACTGATTTCAGAGCTTCTGCAAAAACTCAAGGATAATCTTAACAATGATTTTGAGAAATCCGCTCTCCGAAACAACAATGTTTCATTTGAAGAACAGTTTTGTTTTTTTGGTTATACGGTTTCACATTTTTTTCTGCAGGTCCTGCTTTACCTACCGATTGGAATGTCGGCGACAGTGCGTCTGCACAACACAGCGATGGTCGTCCGAAGGCGGTTTCTGCGGCAGCTCGAGCACAGAGTTTTGACTTCGTAACAGACACGCGCGCTACTATCAGCGCTTTAAACGCAAAGTTGCGAGCTGGTAATCAAATTTAGAAAACTACGTATAATCTGGAAAACGCACTGAAAAAAATCTTTGACGATCCGCACATGACCCTGAAAGAGGATCACGACGAGTGTGACTAGATTGGGGTGTCGTACCATGCGAAAGGGTTTGCGCGATTAGACACGTGGCTGTCGTTCCGGCCCATCAAAGATTTTTGCAGCAATTAGATGTCAAACCTGATTTTCAGCATCGCTCAGAGCAACTTCATGTTCGACATCGGGAAAGAACTGAGGATCAGCTGTTCGGTCGTTAAAGGTGTGTGCGGTTCAGGTAATGAACCGTTGAAGCTGACTTTCGATAGCGTTAAGAAAAGTTCTGTACTATATAATAACCTGTGTCTTTCTCGCTCAATCGTGACGGCGCAAGCGCACGCTGTGCGGGACCTTTGCGGTCGAGCAAGGTGCACGACTTTCGGATAAAGATAAGAGCGGCTCGTCCGTTTCTAAAAAAAAAAAAGCGATCAAAATTACCAGGGCGGCTAGCGTGACGATTTTCGAGAACAGTTGCGGGATAGAAGAGATACAAGTTTTTCAGCAGTTTTTGGCCAGGGACGGGTTCGCGATCGTCGTGTACAATTTTCTGACTCGCCTGTCTCGCTTTTATGAAAATTTTGCTCGATATCGGTTATGTCTGCCCCTTTACTGAAGCGTGTACGATCGCGTCGGCATGGAATAGGGTTTTACGCAAAATTATTCTGCTTGCAAACAAGATCAGTCTGATTCCTTGCAGCGGGTCAGTCACTCCTAGCCCTAAAATGGCTAGCGCTGCGCGAAAGAACCGACAGTGTTACGATCCGCCACGTTGCGCGTGGTCGCGAGGTTCGTCTAGCCGTCGGTGTTCTTGTGGGCGGGTACGACCCATCCACAAACACCGTTCACCAGTTTCACGGTTGTTATTGGCACGGCTGCTCCAAATGTTCCTAGGCTGAACGCGACCGGTGCCCCACGGACGAAAGAAAGAAAAAAATTTACGAGAGTTCAGCACAGCGATACGACTAAACGTGTTTCATCTTCGAACTTATCGAGGGTGCTGGCTACAAACTCGTAAGAGAGTAAGAGTATATTTTTCGGAAATATTTAGAAGCCAACGACAAAGCCGTCAGATTTTTGTCATCATTAAAAAGACATTTGACACACGCTTTAGATCCCCGCGACGCATTTTTTGGTGGCCGTGTCGCAAACATGGCTATGTTTTATAAGCCTTGTGGCGACGAAACGATCAAGTACTTGAACATTTGTAGCTTGTACCAATGGGTGTGCGAGTACGGGAAATAACCCGTTGGGCACCCGAAAATTCTGGTCAGGAACGAATGTCTGGTACTCGTAGGGCATGATAACAGTTTGGAACGGGTCAAGGATTTCGTTGGCTGCAGATTACTTGCTCCGCGTAAACTCTTGCACCCCGTTCTACCGGTGCGTATGGGCGGCCGTCTCATCTTTGCACTCTGTTGTACGTGTGCCGAACACATGAACTACGATACTTGCTCGCACGGGAACGAGCAAACCGTTGGTTTAAAGTCACTTACGGTTTGGACGAGTTGCGCGAGGCAGTCAGTGTTGCCAGAAAAAGGACAAAATTATTGTACACCCATTTAATTTACACAGGTACGATAATTTTGTCTTTTTTCATCTGAAGGGTAAGTGGAGAGTAACAGGGTAACCAGGGCAACCCTGGAGGCAGTACGCTTGGGCTATAAAATTTTGCGTGTTTATGAACTCTGGCAGTACGAGACAACGCGTTACGACAGATCAAGTGGTGAAGGCGGTATTTTTGCGAGATACATCGATGCGTTTTTGAAAATCAAACAAGAGCCTAGCGGTTTTTCTGAAGGGTGCATCACCGACAAGGACAAGTACATTACAAGCACATAATTGATTACTTGGCTGCCGAAAACATTCAGCTCGAAAAAGACGAAATTCGTAAGAACTCGGGACTGCGGTCGGTTGCTAAGCTAGGACAGAATTCTATGTGGAGCAAACTGGGACGACGTGACAAAATGCGCAAAACGCGAATTGTTGAAACTTGGAAAGAACTCGTTTCGTTTCTTACCGATTTGCGTTTGATAGTGTCAGGGTTTCTCCCTATCACAGATAAGTCTATAGTTATTACAGGATAACTACTTGTGCTTCGTCACTGACTGTACCGTCTACGTCAGTAAACCCAGTTCTTGCGACATTAAAACGGGCACGCATCTAAGGGACATGGTTTTCGAGCTCGCGGCTGGCGAAAATATAACCATGTTCTGTAGCATAGGTCCGAAAGCGTCCGCGGACACTGAGCGCAACGCATGCGGCTAGATGAGAGTGGTGTGCAAAATAAAAGGCGTCTCTCTTAATTATCAAAACTTTAAAGCGGTCAACCACACCGTTTTAGAAAAGTTTGCAAAAGGGTTGTGCACTGAGCCGGTTGTCCTGGTAAACGAAAACATTTGGCGCACACCCTTTCATAACGTCGTCACCCATAAGGAGACAAACACGGTTAAACCCATCTTGAGAAAATCACGCCCGCATGACAAATTTTATTCGCGACTTTTTGGTTTCACGAGCGAGTAAAAAGGAAATACACACTGTAAAAATGTCGATGTACGAACAATTGTATGTGAATAAATAATCTTTTGCCGTCTCCGATAATTTTTATTTCTGTATGACCTACCATCATATATCGGTCATGTATAACCGATTTTTTCAAACAATAAAAAGTAGTATTATATATAGTGTTATGTATTGTCTTTCTTATATATAATAATTTATCCGACAACAGTACGCTGCCGACACAGCCTTAAACAATTTATCTTATATCACAAATTTCTCATAAATCAACGCACATTTTCACATTAATAATTATCAACTCTGGACCAAGGCCTGACAACATTCCTAACATTTTTCTTGCAAACTGTGCAGGCGCACTAACTAAACCACTTCACATTCTTTTTGATTAACAATATAACACATAATTTCTTTTTACTGTTAAAAAACAGTAAAATTACCCCTATCTTTCAATCTGGCAACAGAAATTTAGTTGAAAATTACAGACCCATATCCATTCTTAATACATTACCTAAACTTTTTGAAAACTTGGTAACTCCACACATATATAATTCTGTTAGGTCATTTATAATCGAAGAGCAACATGGATTCGTTGAGGGTAAATCGACAGTTTCTAACCTGGCCTTGATGGAAGGAATGATTTCTGCTGCAGTTGAATCTCATGGCCAAGTTGATGTTGTTTACACGGACCTTGCCAGAGCTTTTGACAAGGTACCCCATAACGTTTTAGTCTACAAACTGAGTGCAATGGAAATAGCAATTCTACTTCTATCTTGGATATCGGACTACTTATGCAACAAGACATGAGTGGTCAAAATAAAAAATCATTCCTCATCAATCATTCAAGCGACATCAGGAGTTCCTCAAGGGTCTCATCTCGGTCCCTTTTCATTTACGCTATTCATTTATGACCTTTTATCTTTCTTGCACAACTCTGACATCCTACTTTATAGAGATAATGCAAAAATATTCCGAAACGTACTGTCTTAGACAGACGCTAAACTCCTACAAGAAGATCTTCTATCTTTTGGAAAATGTTGTGAGGAAAACTGCATGTTAGTGAATGTCTGTAAATGTCATGTAGTGTGATTCACAAGGAAAAAGTGTCCTTTTCTCTTTGCATATACAATTCTGAATGAAGTGTTGTCGGTGAGGTCAGAGGTCAATGATCTTGGAGTTATGTTTTCGTCTAATTGCACTTTTCATGCACACTGTAACGGGTGCTCACGTGCCCGTTACTACGGTCCATCGACAGCGCCCGAGCGTTGCCGAGCGGCGCACGAGTCCCAGCCGGTGTACGAGCGCGAGTGTCGCCAAATCGTACGCCATTGTTAATTTTGACTTCAGGGCACATTGACGTGCTCCGTTTTCCGCGACGTGTTCAAAAGTTCGTGCGCGTTTTGCCGACCCCGGACTGGTCCAGCTTGTCCGCCAGAGTGCGGCAAGCTGGGCCGGCTTATTGTTCAAGTACCCGGAAGTGTTATTTAGCTGCGAGATGGGCAACTAAATACGACGACGACCGTACTTGTCGCTTCGGTGAAGCCACCACGAGGACTCTATGGTGATGTCTCTCTTTCTCTCGCACAGCTCGTCTGTTTCATTATTGTTTCCCTTGCATTTTCTTTGACGTGGTCATTGCCGAGCACCAAGTACATAGTAGTATTTAAATCATTGTTTTGCCCAGCTTCTCTGGGCATGATAAGTAGCATATTTATTTCTGTTTAGTTCGCCCATTTTGCACATGCTTTTGGGGCTGCTCCGCGCACCGTCGCTTCATCTCACTCATGTGTGGCATGAGTTCTCCGCTTCGCTTTTCCTGCCTGTTTCACCTGTTCCCGTAGCCGAGCTGGTTCAAGCCCAGCTCATATTCGTGTCATGGTTGTACGGGTCCAGGTGGGCCAGGTGATGCGTTTTCTTATATTTTTCGTATATTTAGAAATTTTATATTTTTTAGTAACCCTTAGACATTGCAGCTGCTTTTTAACTCGCTGGTCCGTCAAATATTGGAATATGCTTCTACCATTTGGTCTCCGCACATCTCGTGTAATATTACCCGAATCGGTTCAGAAAAAATTTATGCGTAAACTAGCTTATGTAAACAGAACACATCCATTTTGATGAACATGATTACTCTCATATCAGAATAATGTTCAGGATTGCGCCCTTGGAGAACAGAAGAATCATTGCAGATCTTCTTTTACTTTTTAACATTTTACACAACGTAATCGACTCTTCTGAACTCGTAGCAAGGATAGGCTTACACGCTCCAACTCGCAGGGCTCGACAGGTCTACCTGATTGCAGTTCCTCACAAACGCACTGAGCATGGATTGAACTGTATTGACTGTTAATTACCAAGACCGGGCAATAGTATATGTAACGAGATTGATATTTTCAATGTTCAATTATCTACATTTGTGATATTTTTAAGAAACAAATTTTGATCATAACTTTATGACATATACTTTAAATTATTACTCATTTGTTGTTGTACTTCTAACTAGTCTTAAGTTTTATTATTATTCGTTATTTATTATCTACTGGAGACTGAGATGTTAATTCTTGTAAAAAGCTCACATGAAATTTTTTTTTCGTACAAAAATTATTCTTATACATGTATAAAGGGAATGTTTCTGTTGATAAATAAATTGAAAAAAATCAATAGTTGATGGTAGTTGAACTACCATCTTTCTTCGTACCGAAGAAGGATGGTAGTTTGCGATTGTGTGGCGATTACAAAGCCACGGTTAACAAGGTCCTTCGTCCAGATAAGTTTTTGTTGCCGACAATCGAGAATATCTTGGTGAAGCTGTCTGGTGGAACTGTTTTTTCAAAGCTGGACTTAGACCAAGTGTTCACCCAACTGAATGTTTATGATGAAGCTGCCTTGCTACTCACCATCAATACATTCAAAGGATTGTTCTCAATTCATCGTCTACCATTTGGTTTTTCAGCAGCCCCGGGCATCTTCCAACGGTTGATGGAAGGACTTCTAGCTGGTCTACCTGGTATGGCTGTCATCATCGACGATATTGTGATCGCTGGAAAATCAAACGAGGAACAGGCTGAACGTCTCCGTGCCGTGATTGAAAGATTGAAGGAAGCTAACTTGAAGTTGAAGAGGTCAAAGTGTGAGTTGTTCGCTTCTGAAATCGAGGTCTTGGGATACCATCTCGATGCGACTGGTGTACATCCCTCCCAGGATAAGGTCACTGCCATTCAGAAAGCGCCATCACCGAGAAACAAAAGCGAGTTGCAATATGTCATCGGTTTGATTGGTTTTTATGATCGATTCTTGAAACACAGAGCAACTACATTTGAACCACTCTACAGGTTGCTAGATAAAGATGTCGAATGGACTTGAACAGAAAAACATGAACAAGCGCTGCAGTGTGTCAAAGATACCCTATCGAGCAAACCAGTTCTAGCTCATTACGAGTTGAATCGTTCCTCGGTCCTGGCTGGTGATGCTTTAGCCTACGGCGTTAGAGCTGTCTTATCCCATATCGGGGATGACGGACTGGAACATCCAATCGGGTTCAAGATCGGAACACAGAAAGAAACTACGCTCAGATTGATAAAGAGGCGTTGTCTTTCGTGTTCAGAGTGACGAAGTTCCATAAGTTTATCTATGGTCGAGCTAACATCAAGTTCATTACAGATCATAAACCCTTACTAGGGATCTCAAAGCAAGGTTCAGCTACTCCGGAACACCTTTAGCCAAGAATGCTTCGTTGGTCTCTCATCTTGGGTGGTTATGATTACGCCTTTGAGTACCGCAAAGGTCGCGCCCATGGGAATGCAGACGTTCTGCCTAGATTACCACAGCCAGCAGAATGCAACGAGGAGTATCCTGAATCTGCTGGGTTGCACCTGTTGGAGATGAAGTCTGGCCCTGTTACCTGCAAGGAAATCGCTGAATCTACCACTGCTGATACGGTTTTGACTTAAGTACTCGAGTATGTGCGGTGCGGTTGGCCAAAAAATTTCACTGATCCGGATGTGAGGAAGTATTGGAGGTGTCAAGACCTATTGTCTGTCCAGCAAGGTTGTCTCCTGCACGGCGATTGAGTTGTGGTTTCGCTAAAGCTACAGAAGAAGGTTCTGGACGCGATACACTCATCACACCATGGCATCATTCGAACAAAGATTATCGCCAGATCTTAAGTTTGGTGGCCAGGTCTGAACAATAATGTGGAAGCCATAGTGCAACGGTGCAAGATATGCCAAGACTTCTGCCACGATCCTCCAAAGGCTCCACCACTACCTTGGCCTAATGCAACGACCTCGTAGAAGTAGGTACACATTGACTACTTAGGTCCAGTCGATGGTCATGTATTTCTGATACTAATCGATGCGTACTCAAGATTTCCGGTGGTTAAGAAGACAGAGTCTATGACAGCTACATGTCTTATAAGACACTGCAGGGACATCTTCGCGGATTTCGACATCCCCTCCTGCGTAGTCTCGGATAACGGTTCCCAGCTGGTGTCAAAAGAATTTTGGGAGTTCCTAAAGAAGAACGGTATTAAGTTCTTGAATTTACCACCTTTTCATCCAGCGTACAACGGTCTTGCCGAACGAGCCGTGCAAACGTTTAAGGGTTTGTTGGAGAAAACAAGTGGAGATATGCCTACCCGACTTGCTAGAGTGCTGTTTGCCATGCGTACATCAGTTTCTTCATCTACAAACAGAACTCTAGCAGAGATGTTTAATTCGAATCTTGAGATAAGAACACCTTTCGATGCAATGAAGCCCAGAGAAAATAAAGAATAACGAGAGGGAGAAGATGAGAAGACTGCCCAACCAAGAACTCGCCATTTTATTTCAGGTGACAAGGTTCTGTTTCGAGATTACAGAAAGAACAGACCTCGTTGGTCACGTGGTGAGGTGAAAGAGTGTAACGGTTCCAGACTTTACACTGTAGAAGATGAAGAAGGTCTAAGTCACAGTCGCAGTCTCGATCAGTTGCTGGCAAGAAGAGATGAAGAAGAGGAGATAGAGTCATCTGGCAACGCAGTATTTCCAAAACACTACGACGACTCATACATCGACGATAGTTATATTGATCAGGAAGGGAACGGTTTTATATGCAATCAAAATAGAAGAGTCCAGGTCCAAGTTCCTGTTCAAGTTCCTGTCCATGTTCCTGTTGATGTTCCTGACGAAGTTCCTGCGCACGTTCCCGCTCACGTACCTGCCCATGTTCCAGTGGTTTCCCAACCGATTTCCCCTGTCCATTCCCAGGAGCAACAAACTATGATGACATAGTTGTCGGACCACAGTGCAAGAGAAACGTAAAAATTTACGAGAGTAAAGCAAGAACTGCTAGGAATAGACAAGCTCCTATTCGTTTTACTTTCGATTGATTTTTGTTTAAATATATACAACTATTAAAAAAAAAAGAAAGGGAAATGTTCACAAATTAAGCTTAAACTGCACTTATTAAAAGTGGGGAGGAATGTTATGTCCGGTTTTGTAATATTGTTCGATCGGTTGCTATGGCTGTCAAATCGTTTATTTTATATCGAGTCAGTTCAGTTCTGTACTAAGAGTCATGTTGTCGAGTCTGTCATGTTGTTCGTCTAATAATGAATGTAATGTGAGATAATCGGCGTTCCATTGGATACAACACATGCACTCATTCATTAGGAAACTACATGAATCTGTCTGACAGATTTATTCTTTATTAATTAATGAACATTTTAGCGCGTTTTTAATCAAAATTTGATGAAAATTTGAGAACCAGAAGCTCTTAAAACATAGCTATTATTTATTAGCTATAACATGGCTTGGAAATTTTTTCTTATAAACTATGTCCTATCTTTCTTACTTTCATACTTAACTCTTTAAAGTTGTAGTAATTTTTTTACCCTAATGATCATCGTGAAGTCCGTCTAAACCCCAAATTTCTAATAATGATTGCAAAAACATTTTTAACAAAAAAGATTAAATTATTTTCATTTTAATTGTTGTTGAATGTAGAATAAGATTATCTGGGAGTTGAATGGTTTTTGTTTAATATCAAACCGTGTAAAATCAAATCATTACAAGGAAGAACTAAAGAAAAATATTTAGAACATTGACAAGTTATAACGAAATAAAGAGGTCCACATGGACCCCACGATGACTTTCTATGGTTAATAACGTACTTACTTATAGCTGTTTATGAAAAACATTTCATTAAAATCAATCGAGGAGATCACATTTTA
Source organism: Trissolcus basalis (assembly GCA_025266255.1). Lineage (NCBI taxonomy): Eukaryota > Metazoa > Arthropoda > Insecta > Hymenoptera > Scelionidae > Trissolcus > Trissolcus basalis. The sequence goes on from JAAMPD010000825.1 coordinate 28,660, forward strand.
GCCATGTTACTAAAGTGTCCCTTAATAACTTTCATTGTTTATCTTAAAAAAATTGTTTAAATAGCACGTACCCATGATTTTGGTATCAATGTCAGACAAAACCGAAGCCTTGTATACTGAAGTTTTTCAATTCGTGTTAGAAGACATGTTCAAGAATCTACTTATTGGGTCATGCATGCTAGATTTTTTATTAGCAATTTCTTACGCATTGAGACTGATTGTACCAAACATAGAAATACAGCATTGCTTTTTTCACTTTGCACAGGTGATAAATTATAAGCATAACAATCTCAGAATTAGTATTAGACTTATTCTTGACTAAGCAATTTGTGAATTTTTTGAATAAGTTATTATGATTCTAAAGTTCAACAAATATCATTGTAATATAAATGAAAGTATGAGAAGATATTGCTATCGTTCATAAAATCATAAATCATGATTTTTGACTAACTATTACCAATTCTGAGCATTTCTATTGTTTCCATTGTGATTCAAAAATTCGCAACTATTTTCTACTAGGCTATTAAAAAAAAGCGCGTAAGAAAGAAATTCTCAGAAATTAAAAAAATCAGTGGAATCAGAAAGTCTTGAAGACGTGATTTCTACTTTACATTTTGTAAATTGTATTGTACGAATGAAGGTGTCATATTTCATTATTTCTGAATTTAAATTTATAAAATAGGCACCCATTGAAGTGAGCGTGATTAATGGCAAAATTGTACAAACTTTGCCACCAGTACAAAATGATCAGAACAATGATGAGCAAGAAAGACAGCGTATTAACGGCTAGACTGTAATCCGCCGTTTGATTGGTTTAGCGTTCTCAATACCAAGTCAAATTGAAGAAGGTTACCAAAACGTTTTGAAGTTCTGCGCAAACGAAAATGTAGTTTTGATAAAGCCTCTTTTTGATTACTATAAAAGCTGGTGAATTGATATCGTAGGCCCTGAAAATTTCAGTGTCTACAGAATGTCTGAAAAAACAAATAATGTGATCGAATCGTATCACAAATTCTGGAGACAGCACCTCGAAAAACATCCGTATTTGTCAACGTTCGTTGATAATTTCAAAATTTACAAAAAATGTACACTTTTGAATATTACTGATTGAAGCAAGAAAAATATTGTTAAAGCAAAATGCATTTGGATTTTAATTTTTCATAACACGCGCCATGAAACCAACTAGTTTCCACATTGATTTTAGTGCAGAAACTAGCCATTTACAGTACACCGTGCAGAAACCGTTTTCGGTACTCCGCAACAGTCCGGAAAACAGTTTTCGTACTGCGCAGCAGTGCGGAAAACTGCTTGACATATTAACATTATTCAAGATGACTTTAAAGTGAAAAATGACTATTTAAAGGGACCATCTACCTTAAGGGAGTTCACATTGCAAATCTTATATAGAAAATAATTTTTTTGCTGTACAAAGTTTTACAAAATTGTAAATATTTCTAATGAATACTAGCTATAGCCATACGTCTAATGAATATGTCTCGTTATCATTAATGATTTTGGATGTACCTGGCAGTTGGAATGAATCCCGCCGTGACTTTAGCACCCACTGTGTATTTATTTATTTATTATTTAATAACATGTTCAATCTGTCAAAACAAGAACAGTTTCTAAAAGAAATAAGTCTACTTTATTCAATAGAAAAATTTTCGATCATCAAAGACATTTTTGTACAGCGAAAAAACGTTGTTAAAACGTATAATTTTTTCGAGATGTCAAAGTGGACTAGCCCCTTAGAACGGATAAAAATTTAGAACGAAAAAAAACTTCTTGTTATTAATGTTAAAGCCCAGACTTAGACACTTTTATGATAAATTTTCCATATAATGTTGTTGATTTTCATGAAATTTTCACCACCTTTGCTAGAATTTTATTCGAAATAATTTTCGTCAGTTAACTACAGATTCAACTCTGTTGAGGTTTTGTGGATCGGGAACTCGGGTTGTCAATGAATTGTCCAAGTTTCAAATCAATGTTGATTTATTGATAGGAACTTACAAACAAAAGGTACCTTTTGCCTGAATACAATACACTTGGTTTGCTTAACAAAAACTTCTGCGAACAATCGGTCGATTGTTGCAAACAACTTTCTGAATTTGTCGATACAGTTTCGGAGCACTTTCGGTTTGTCACTTTTCAGAAATGTCTGACTTGTTAATGAGCTGAATCTATCAAATATTCTAATCGCCCTGCCAACCTAATTAGTGTGAATTATAGAGTTACAGTAAGTGCCAACTTTTGACTCGATACAAATCTAATACCTGAAATTTGGGGACAATAGGGTGGGGTGAGGTTGGGAAAAAGGATCGGCTGTCAGTTGATCAATTCTCAACACTCCTCCTTGATCAATTTACAGCGAAGGATCTGGAATGTCCTCTTGCTGAGCGGCTTCGTTAAGATGTCTGCCAACTGCTTGCTGCTCTCGACGTGTTGGAGTGTCACTGTCTTGTTGATGTGCTGCTGGATGTACTTTCGTGGTATCTCGATGTGTTTTTTTCCTCTACTTGTCTTTCCTTCATGAGCATTTTGTAGCATGTGTATGGCTGACATGTTGTCCACGTAGAGTTTGACCGGTTGATCGTCCTCCAGTATACCGAGTTCTAATGCAATTCTCTTAATCCAGCAGACATCGTCGATGACTGACACAGCGGCACGATACTCGGCTTCGGCGGTTGAAGTTGCTACCAGTCGCTGTTTCTGTGCATACCAAATCACGGGTCCTCCTCTCATCACGAGAACTCCACTCGCCGAATGACCTGTCTCGGAGTCTCCTCCATAATCTGAGTCTGTGAATGCTACAAGATCCTTGTCTCCTCCAAAGTAGATTCCAGCCTTCACAGTGCCCGCCAGGTATTGAAATACTCGTCTCACCATCGCCTGATGGCTCTTCATGGGCTTATTGCAAAATCGACTCAGGAAATTCACGGCGAAGCTTATGTCTGGTCTGGTGATTGTGGCTAAGTATAGCAAGCTTCCTATCGCCTCACGATAGTTGTTGTTTGCTGGAAGAAGCTCGTCGTTTTTGAAATTCTTCTTCTCTGTGATCATGCCTTGTTCGATTGGCGTGGACACCGGATTGCACTAATTTAGTTTCATTCTTTTCAAGATCTTCTCCGTGTAACGAGGTTGGTTTATGAAAATTCCATCTGGCTCGACCCTGATTTCCATTCCCAAGTATGTCAACTTGTTTTCGACCTTCTCGCTGTACGTGATTTAAAACTCCTTACTGATGTCCTTCAACAACTTATAGATCTTTCTTTCATCCTTGCCTGCCACCAATCCGTCATCCACAAACAAGCATACCATAATGCTCCTGTCTGCGTTGTAATAGATACATGGGTCATCATCGGTGCTGATTAACCCTAACTCTTTCTCAAGATACTTTGTAACTCTCTCATTCCACATTCTGGGCGCTTGTTTGAGTCCGTACAGACTTTTCGTAAGTTTGCAGACCTTCTTCGTGCCATCCTCGAAACCTTCGGGCTGGTACATATAGATGTCCTCGTGCAAATCTCCATATAAAAATGCTGTCTTCACGTCGAAGGAAACTAAATTCATCTTTTCAGATGCTGCGTGGCTGAGTACGAGTCGAATGGAGGCGTGACGTGCAACTGGGCTGAAAGTTTCCTTGTAGTCCACTCCTTCCTTCTGTTGAAATCCTCGTGCGACTAGTCTGGCCTTGTATCTCCCGTCCGCCTTCTCTCTCAGTACCCACCGACACGTGATCGGCTTGACTCTCTCTGGACAGTCCACCAGCTCCCAGGTCTTCATCTCCATCAGAGAATTGTACTCCTCCTGCATGGCTCGTCGCCAACTTTCATCCTTCAAGGCCTTGCACACTGGAATGTCCTCCGTTTCACCAATCATGGCTACTTGGGCGCTGTTTCCTCCTCGAAAGATGTCAAGCACATAATTTCTGAATCTTGGAGGTGGCTGCAGGGTCCGACGATCTCTCAGTTCTCTTCCTCCAGGTTGTGATTCTTCATTCTGTTCTTCATCGCTTCCTCCGGTCTCACTTCTTTCATCTTCATTTTGTTCCCGCTCACTTTCTTTATTTTCGCTGCTCAACTCGCTGCTGCCATCTTCTTCTTTCTCCGGTGTGTCCTCACTTGTCTCTGCTTCCATCTCAGTGCCTTGCCTCTCTCTCCTGCTGTCCTCGTCGAAGACCACGTTATCTGAACTGATAACTTTTCCATTTCCCATGTAAATTCTGTAGCAGGGTGAATCTACTTCGTATCCGACGAGAATACCTTTCTTGGATTTTCGATTCATCTTGCCTCTCTGCTGGTCTTCGTTCAAGACGTAAGTGTCGCATCCGAACGGTCGCAGCTGCTCAATCCTCATCTTTCTGCCGAACCAAAGTTCAGCGGGACTCTTTCCTGGTACGCTGCTTTTGCCAGTCTGATTTATTGTAATCACTGCATAGTTCATGGCCTCTGCCCATAGCTTCTCATTCAAACCTTCTGCGTGTACTGCTGTCCTGGCTGCCTCGGCGAGTGTTCTCATTTCTCTCTCGACTCTGCCATTTTGTTCTGGCGTGTGAACGTGTGTGAACGTGTGAAAGACTCCCAGTGCATCCATCAGCTCCCTAGTCTTCTTGTTCTTCAGTTCTGTTCCGTTATCAGATCGCAAACTTTTCACCTTCTTGTCCAGCTGATTCTCCACTAGCCTCATGTAACTTGCAATTTTGTCTGGAGCTTCAGCTTTGCTCTTGAGGTAGTATACAATCCTGTAGTGGGTGAAATCGTCCTTTAGTACCAGAAAATATTTGGCTCCTCCAAATGACTTAATTGGCATTTCTCCAGTGTCAACGTGAACAAGTTCGAGTGGCTGTTTGGCTCTCTTGGGGTTGTCTGGGTGAGATCTTCTATGTTGCTTGCCGAGTGTGCATCCTTCACAAACATAATTGTTCCAGTCGTCCACGTATTTGATTCCATTTTTCCTCAGAATGTCCTTTACGTACTTTATGTTTTGGTGTGCGAGTCGCTCGTGCCAAGTTCTGAGCGACACGGCCACCAAACTTTTCTCCTCTTCTCTCCTGAGCATCATCTTGTACAAATTTCCTCTTCGTTGTGCTATTGCAACTACTTCTCTGCCATCCTGACCGTAGAATCTCGATTCTCTGTCGTCTGCCTTCTGAATGTGTCCTCTGTCCAACATTTGACTAACTGAAAATAGATTAAAGTTTAAGTTTGGTACGTAAATAACATCCTCGAGCACCACTGGATACCACTTTCGCCATCAAAGGCCTCCATCTCAATGCTGCCGACTCCAACGCCCTCCAGCTCGGTTGAGTCGCCAATCACAATTGAAATAGGCTCGTTCAGTTCGACCAGTTTAGCGAACCACTCACGATGGGATGTCATGTGCTGACTGGCTCCGCAGTCCTGGTACCATGAATTCGCCTTGTCCTTTGTTATGCCATTGTCTGCTGTCGAGAGTGCAGTGGTCAGAAATGCTTTCCTCTTGGGCGTGTCTGACTTTCCATTTGACGACCTGTCTTCTCCTTGTTGTTGTGAGCAGTCTTTTGCGAAGTGTCCTTTCTTCTTACATTTATTGCAGCCGTACTTCTTTTTGCAATAATCAATGTAATTTGCACAGGGTTTTCCAGTGCACTTCTTCATTAGATGTCCGACTTTTTCACACTTGAAACATATCTTCTGTGACTTTTCCTGCCTTCCATTTGATGACTGCCTTGATCTGCCTTGCCTGGTCATGAGTGCGCTGCTGCTTGCCTCTTGATTCGATGCTTCTTTCATTCGCTCGTCCTCGAGTCGCAGTCGTTCGATGAGCGTGTCCACATTTTTATTCGCTGCACTCACATTGTCCCAAGCTGTTCTGAGATGTGCTAACTTGGGTGGTAGCACACTCAAAATCCTGGTCATGATCCATTCTTCTCTCATGGGATCATTTTCGGTTGCAACTTCATCAGCAATTTCTAAAATCTCCAAACAATTTTCGACTGCTGGTTTTGTGTCATCATAGGAAAAGGTGAAAAATTTTATTCGGGACATTTCTTTGGTAACTTCAGTTTTAGTACCGTACAAGCTAACTAGCTTATCAATCATGTCTTTCGCAGTTTTGCAATTTGCAATTTTGGTCGCAATTTTACTACTAACATTTAGACCAATTAAAGTTTGCGCGCTAACATCTTTTTCAATCCAAGCTCTCACAGCTGGAAGATTTGACGCGCCTGATGGTCTTGGCTCTAAAGCCGTTGTTACATCGTATATGTTTTTGTTTTTTAACGCTAAGTTTAATTTGAATCGCCAAGAAATAAAATTGACATTGCCCTGACTGTCTTCGGTTAGCATTTCTAACTGTGACTTTACGTTATCCATTTTGTTTTTTTTGTTTTTGTTTTGCTTTCTGATTTTGACTGGCTTTTACAATTTTCAAAACAAACAGCGTGATTTTACAGTTTTCAAAACAATCAAAATGATTTCACAATTTTTCGTGGCGATTTGAGGTGCAAAGTGACTTGCGTGTACGTTGCTGCACGCTGACTGACGATGAATTTCTGCTCCGATGTCGCTGACTTGCAGGTTGTGTCGCTCTGCTCGACCTTTCCTTTCACCTTTATGCTTGACGTCCGATAAACCCTCTTACTTCAGTCCTGGGCCCATAACCTGTTGAGGTTTTAATGTTTGTTTACTTTTGTTCATTTAAGTTTTACGAACAAGGCTGTGCAAAAATAAGATACAAAAATTAGGCATGTGGCGACAAAACTTTGAGTGCAAAATTACAGTTTAAATTTACAAGAAAATAACATACCTTTTGCCTGAATACAATACACTTGGTTTGCTTAACAAAAACTTCTGCGAACAATCGGTCGATTGTTGCAAACAACTTTCTGAATTTGTCGATACAGTTTCGGAGCACTTTCGGTTTGTCACTT
>JAAMPD010000826.1:0-35511 GCA_025266255.1 Trissolcus basalis
AGGCCTGGCACTGTTGTAAAATATGTACTGGCACACTACCGACCGTCAACATTTGGCTGTCAGTACTTTGCCAGGCTCGGCGCGTTTGTGAGTTCCGGCTATACACCGACTTTTCTACATGGGTAGTTTCAAGTTTGATAATGCTTGAGAAGTTTTTTAGTTATTTGTGAATTTCATCTTTCATAACGTTTCAAAAGAGTAAAATATTTTCATCGTTAAGACGGTTTGAAATTCCGAAATGCTCATGTTTTGCGAAAACTGATCGAAATATTTTTAAAACGCACTAAAAAATGAAAGATTAAAATGTATGATGTAAAAACAATGTTTGAAAATATAATACCTAGAATTTCCAGGTCTTAATTAATGCTTAGAAAATTATTTTGTACAAGTGATCGTATTGGAATTGTTATGCTTTTTTTTTCGTTGATATATTTTTAATCATTAAAATAGTAAAAAAAAAAAATTATAAAAGAAAAATAGAATTTGGGTTATGTAGGGCATAACGGAATCGAATTGAGTAATTTAAAATCGTTCCCATAGAAACAATTGAAAATTATAATCATTTTTCAATTTATTGAGTTTACTAAATAGCGACAAATGAAATTCTGATGAATAAATTTGGAAAAAACGTGCTCGCTTGATTTGTTTGACGGTGCTTTGAAAACTGATTAAACTGAGGTCTGAAAATTGAGCGATGATCGCAATATGCGTGGGTAACTATGCGAAGTTTTTAAAAACCATCCTGGGTATTTGTGGATTGGCAGTGAACATGTGGTATACTGAAATTGAGATCCATATAAGACCCGGACGAGTTTGCAAAAGTTTCGCGAAATTTCCGCGCAAATGCCGCGCGCTTATTTCGGAAAATTGATGCTCCGACGAGCCCCCGCGACCGGGTATGTTTCCCAAGCAAGAGGTAGAAACTATTCACAAATTATTCAGAGTACGCATACGGAAAAGGATACTTGCTTATAGTTCTGTCGTTTAAATTACATTATAAACTTCTTACGGAACGATATGACGCAACTTTCGCGAACCCACTGCCGCGGCGACGGTCTAAAGAATTGCGTATAAATTGTATGTTTACTTTGTAAATTAGCTGCATTTCGGTCAGGAGTTGGCTCTGCGTTTTTCAACTTTCTGCGAACTTTAACAATTTCTGAGCTTCGCAATAATGGGGCTCCGGTATTACTTTTTATTATTAATGTTTCTGTTATGTCTAGCAAGCAACGGTCGAATTGTTTCTATTAACCAAAGTATATAAACCGTCCCAAACCAATCGACAAAGGATGAATTCAATTTCGTTGATCGCATTGTGTTTTTGCTATTGTTTTCAATATGAAAAGCACACGTTTGGCATCACAAACAGCCCTGGTCATGGTAATGTACCGGGTTGTTGCATTTATTTAACGTTACAGCAATTACTTCTGCGACATTTATAATTTAAATGCCGTTTTATCGTTTGGAAATGCTGCACTACAAAAGTCTTTTCGAATCTGATCAAACAACACTGTTGTTTCTGACCGATTGCAAATTTCAATAAAACGAGAACAACCATTGCAACGAACTTTAGAATCAAAAGTTACAATGTTGTTTGTATTTTGCTATTTTGCAATATAAAACTTTGTTCTTTAATATTGATAAGTTTGGATAAATTTCAAACAAGTTTCATAACGGAAATATCGAAAATTGAACTCTCATTTGGTATTGTATTTGTCTGGGATTAAAAACTGCATCAAGCTTAGTTCTCAGCGTTTCCATCAACTACGAATCAATAAGAGTTCAAATTAAACAAAAAAAAAAAAAAAAAAAAAAAGGAGTACAAAAATAATCTCGATTTCTTCTTACTAATTTGGTCCGTGATATTGGCATGGTGTTGATGTTTGCTAGCCGAAAAGAAAGAGAGAGGAGAGGGCGATATTATTTAGCGCCGATATCGAAGACGCGCGCCAACCGACGAGCTTTTCGACGACTGGTCAATGTCGTTGAAGGTTTCAGGTTTTGCGATTGTTCGTAATTATTTACGGCAGTGAAAGTTACACAACCTTAGTACGTACTTAAAATTTCATAAACGCTGATAAAGAAGCAGTTTGCGTTTTTTTTCCTTCTTATTTATGTATTTATTGTTTTAGGACCGAATAAGAAGTTTATTGACCTGAGAAAAGGGCTATCTTAAGTCTTCGAAAAACTCAGCTTGATAACAAAGTGAAATTTTTTTCGTCGATAATACATGAATACAATTTGAGTAAAAATGTCGATAACAAATTGTTTATTGATAGTGACTTTTTTTCAGGTAATCGAAGTTACGCTCTGTGGTTACATTCAAAGAAACTAAAAAAATAAATAAAAAAAAAAAAAAATGAAGAAAATCATAATAAAGTTTTGAGAAATCATCGTTGAATTGACTTATCAAGAAAGAATTAACTCTGATTCTCAGCTGACTGTTTAATCTGTTCATTCGGACGTTTAAGATGGATATAATTTTTCACACCAATTAATTTCGTTCCTGGAAAATTGTAAAACTGAGAGGAAAAAAGAAATGGCTGCAATCGTTTCATCGCCTTTGCAGAATTTCTCGCAGTTTAAAAGTGCTGAGATAAAATTTGAGATTGAAAAGAAAGCCAACATTTTTATCGCACGGCAAATGTTTGCCGTTATCTTCAAAGCAAGCATATTCTACCGATTAAGATTCTAAGTAATTTTGATCGCTGTGCAAATAATTTTAATTATGTTGCCATCAATGAATCATTTCGAAAAAAGTGCTACTATTGAAAAACGAAGTTTTGACCGGTAATTTGAAATAAAAAAGCATGTTTATTGCACAAATGTCGGAGCTATTCAATTCGATGGGTGGAGTGGATGTACGAAAATGAAAAAAAAGGGCAGACAGAAAGAGCAGACCTCATGATTAACGTGTATTGATAACGCGGTTCATATGGCCCGGATATTTGCAACGAAACAATTTGACCAGAACTTCAATTGTGTTTATATAGCTTCCGGAAAAAAATACAATGACGATTTTCGGAATTTAAAAATTGAATCTCACTTCCGTAGATTGTACCCTTTTTTTTTTTAAACGGACCGCGTTCAAAAAAGTATCCGTCTTTTAAGAAGAGCAAAACGAACGAAACTTAAATGTCCTATAAAAAATGATGACGCGAAATGAAAAAACACAGTCACGAACAAAGAAAATTATTTTGAATTATAAAACGTTTTCTTTGTCATTGACTGATGCTTATTTCATCCGCAATTCAAATTCCATTTGGTTTTGCAAATGTCAAAATTGTATTATTATTAAAAAATTAAGTTCAAACAGATAAATAAACATTAGTGGCGACCTACTTTTGCAACGTGAACAAGCAGATACAGCGAATCACGTGGAGGCTCGCCAGATAAATCGTACGTCAAATTATGTTTCACCAAGGAGAGCACGTGATTAGAATTTCGTTTTCAAAATAAAGGAAAAAAATTGGTTAGTCAGATCTTGGCCTGGGGTTCATAAATATTGTAAGTTTCAAAACTGTTATCTAAATTATTAATTTTGATACGTCGTGGACTAAGTTTCGTGCCTTTTTTTCGTTCTCTTTTTAGGACGAAATGTGAACAGACTGATGAAATATTGAAACGATATGTTTTTTCGTTGAAACAAAAAAGTAACTTGATTGTTCCATCTGCGATGTTTTAAACAATGAATCAATGATTCACGACAATGTGAGATAAAATAGGGTAAATGAATATTAATATATGGACCGTTGATTACAAATAAATGCCATGGATTGGTAAAAAAAAACGTGGAGAAAAAATGAGGCCATCGTTATCAAAAGGATATAAATTTGTTAAAAACCTCAATTTTCAGATTATAAGGTGATAGAACAAAATCTCATAAATAAGTATAAAATATTCAAAAAAATTGTATCGTAAAAAAGGTTTATACGAATTGAAACAGAAAGTATAACGTTGTCAAAGGTTTTTGAATAATATAGTCATTTGAAAATGCAAATGAAAAAAAGACCAGTTTGATGGAGACTTAAAAAAAGCTCGATATGTAAATGTGGCAACTGAAATGATGAAAAGGCTCAATTTTGTTGTCGAGGGTGTCAAAAAACGAGCTGAAAGTCGACTCCGTGAAGCATAATTTTAATCTCCGGTCGTTTCTTTTTCGACAGGCGTGCGCGCCTGAATGCTATACGGAGGGCCTTCCTTTCGCGTGGCATTATCTTTTTTTTGTCGTCCCTCGCTTTGGTTTTCTTCTCCCCGCGATCGTCAGGCGTCAAACCGTTTCATAAATTGGCAAAGCCTCGTTTCCCAAGTTATGTAAATAGCTGAGAAATTTTGGCACTTATGAAATATATGCCACTCGCCAGCTAGACAGCGCCATGCCGGCCTTGATCTTGTTGCTATAAGTGTATACGCAAACCCAACAGAGAAAGGAAAGAGAAATGGGCGAAAGAGGAATAAGAATTCAACGAATAATTTCTTTTTTTTTGTCTCTTCTTTTTTCCTCTTCTTCTTCGTCTTTTTGAATTCCCGCTGAAAGATAGTTTACGATATTGCGCCTGGACAATGTTTCATTTCAGTTATTTATCTCGAGAATAAAAAGCTTAAATGGTTTTCTCCAAAATTGTACGATTCGTCAGAAAATATGTTGCACGTGTCTAGAATGCTGATCCTCGTTCTAACCGTCGTCCCAAAGTAATATTAAGAAACGAAAAAAAAAAAAAAAAAAAAATGAACGTCACCAAGGCCCATTTCTTTATTCCCATTTGTATAAATTAATAAATGGAAATGAAAAAATTTTGAAAACCGTTGGAAATTATAAGTGACGTTTGATATTGTGTAACAGCCAGATTTTGATAATCATTTTCAGGGTCACCATGTGGGCCAATTCAAATTTATTATCTAATCAAGGGACGACTGATTCTAATAGATTTGAGTGGTCATCGATCGTGCTCTATCGCATATCAAATACTTGAGCGATTTCAAAAGACAGCATTGTAGACAATCGTAACTCATGTCAGTTGTATCTGTAATGACTTTTGAAGCAGTATATTATTCGATAAAAAGGTGTTTATTTCATAAATATAATTTATCCATTTACAAACAGATATCATACTCACGCCTACTTGTAGTTAAACTGAACCTATAAACTATAATATCGCGCGAGTCCTGGCAAATGCAATCCGCCACTGTAATTCTAGCCAAATTTTTCGGCACAGTTTGAAACCAAGTTTAAAATTTAGTAAAAAAAAAAAAAAATAAGTCAAACTAGAGATATAGTTTCGGGGTAATATTAATAGTATCATAGTTACCTCAATTGCCACTAAACTTGCACTTCAATTGCTAGTTCAACTAATCATCGAACTACTGATTAAACTATGAAATTATGAATAAGATGAGACTGCATTTGCCTGGGACAAAGTTAAAATTCTATCACAAAAGAAATGATGAAACGCAAGCGAGATGTACGCGTAGTTGAATTGTACCAAGGATACCATTTCCCTCTCACTTTTTTTTACAAGTTCAAGTTCAAGCGCGCGCGAGTTTTGTCCCTCTTAAAACTGTGTCACAAGTTTTTGTCGCTAATTAGTACTAAATATTTCATCTCGATTGCTCTCACGCTCTTCTTTCTTGTCCACGATATTTCGCGATCTTCTTTTTCTCGGCAGGGAGATGCGCAGATACCCGCGGAATTAATTAACCATTTTTGCGCCGAGGAAACCGGTTGTCCGGCTGGTGGTGTCGGTGATAAAGCAGAATTATTACATCATTATTATGAAATATTATTACAGCCGCGACGAGATAACGCGCATCCTCGTGAATAAAAAGAACCTCACTTTTAATTTTATTTTCATTTTGGCGAGACGAATTTTGTTATTGCAAAATTGGTCAGCGAAAATTCGACGGGATGGAAACGAAGGCTTGTGCGGATGACAAAAGCGTGATCGGAGCCGGTTGTTTAGTCTTTATTCACCGTTGCGAAATCCGTATTAGTCGACGATGGAGTGATCTGTGAAATCGAGTAACCGAACACCAAGCTGATCGCTCGACAAAACGTGACAATGTGTTGCGGTCACGAGACGCCGGGCTCGCCACGCGCAGCTCGTTTGCACGTGTCAATTATGGGGAATTGCAAAAATGCGATTGACAAGTAAAAGCGAATTGACGCAACGGCTTGAGGGACACGTGTAGCGCGCTGCGTCAAGCAGACAGACACATTTCGCATTTAGTTGCAAGAACAGCCGAACGGAATTCATTCTTAACTTTGTTCTAGTCTCAATTACCATCGAGATTGAAAGTGTTAATAACAAAAGAGCTCCACTCGCGCTTCTCTTATACTCACAGAGCGCAGAAAGTGGCGAGAGGAAGTGTGTGCCGTTGACTCTTAGCGGCGGCCAACGGTCTCCTCTCGGTTAAGATTGAGCGCGCGAAAAATCGCGAAGCGAAATCGCGGACGAGGGGGCGGCGATTGAATTCGCAAAAGCGATCCTAAGTTGCGGATGCAAAAAGGACGCGTGCCAGCGAGTTCAGATGGTGAATTTCATGCAACCCCCTCGCCGGTCAGTCTGCTACTGAAAACGTCATTCGCAGACGCGCTCGCTGAGAGTTAGATTTTTGAAAACGAAAGAGTAGAGAGAAGAGAATAAACGAAAGACGAATAACAGCAACAGAAGATGAGCGACAAACGCGCGCCCGGAGAGGGAGACGAGCGAGGTGGGGAGCAAAGAAACGAGAGGGGCGCAATGGCGCGCGATTCGAAGTTCATCCTTAGAACCGCTGGTGAAAGTTCGATTGCTGCGTTGGCTGGGTCGTCGAGTACACCATCCCGGGTGGCTGTTGGTGAGTCATCGCGTGACTCTGGTGCTGATGAAACTCCGCGGTGCCGTGCGGCCCGTTCAAGCGCACTCGCTTCGCACTTGGGCCGTGGCTGTGCTCGTTCGTGTTCTGCTGTTGCTGCTGATTCTGCTGCTGCAAAATACATTTCTTTTTTTAAATTCAAACATGAATTTTGTTCGAGTTGAAAAAAAAATTAATCGTTTTGTGATGATGATTACCGTCTGTTGTTGATTCTGTCTAGCTTTGTTTTCAGTCTTCTCTTCATTGTCGTCGTCCGTTAAAAATTCTCTTTTGGGATAAGGAATTGGGCAACCAGCAAAAATACTGCAAATAAAAGATATATTTAAATGGGCCATTCTTGCGGGGACAGTTTTAATCTTGTTTAGTGGCATTTCTTACTCTTGCGTGGGCAGCGGTTCCTCTTGGAAGTACGGATCTTGCATGGAATGTTCTGAGGTTATACGTTTGTTCGGGTCCATCATCAATAATTTTTGTAACTAAAAATAAACGAATTAAAAATGTGAATTTGTGATTTTTGGAAATTATTAATCGAGTTTTGTATAATCTTGCATGTTATATTTTTGTTTACTTACCAAATTGAAGGCTTTACTATCTGGTTTGATTTTGTGTCGATCCATGTATTTCGTCAATGAACAATTTGCGTAACTGATAAACAAATTTGAACGTTAGAATGAACATGCGAAATTGAAATGAATTATATCTTGATAATATTCAAGTACTTACTTTGATCTTTTGAAATCTTTCAACAATGTTGGATGTTCCGGCATTTTTTTAATGTCTTCCCAATCTTTTTCCATTGGAAAACCCATTACATTAAATATCCTGAAAATAAATAAAAATAAATAAATTATTCTGATATTAGAAGAAAATCATGAACAATAATTCATAAGAAATAATGATTAGGAATTTGTAATACCGATCCAACTGATCATGGTGATAAGGGTTACTCGTCTTAATGTCCTCCTGTCTACAATGAAATATTGGTTCGGATGTCAAAAGTTCAGCAAAGATGCATCCTATGGCCCAAATATCTAAAAAATGTCAAATCCAATCAATCTCGTTATTTTCTAATTTATTAGATTCAATTTGTTATGAATTCTTTATGAGATTGAAATTACCAATGGCTTTAGTATAATGCCTAGCTCCTAACAAAAGTTCTGGAGCTCTGTACCAAAAAGTTACTACAACTGGATCAAGATCGGCTAAAGGTTTCAAGGGCGCGTTAAAAAGTCTAGCAAAACCCATGTCTGCAATTTTTACTCGGCCTCTTTCGTTACCTTCGCCCATTACCAAAATGTTTGCTGGTTTCTAAAACAATTCAGAAAACAAACTTCAGCTTACGAACAAAGAAAATAATGTAAACAAGTAAATACAATTAAATAATCATTACCAAATCCCTGTGAAGAACCCAGTTGGAATGTAAATAATGAATTCCATCTAAAATTTGATACAGAAGAGATTTGACCATGCCTTTTGGTACCATTACTGGCTTTTTGTTAGCTTTTGCTGCTCTATGAAACTTTATTATATGCTGAAACATCAATTCAAACAGGTATAAATTTATCCTCGATGTTTTTATCATTTTCATTAACTGATAATTTAATGCATCCAACTATGACTCACCCATAAATCATGCTCCGCAAAATCAAAAAGCAGCCATACTTTACGATCATTGTGAGACAAAAATACACGAATCAAAGTTATGACGTTGACATGTTTCAATTCTCGCAACAGCTGAAAATGATTATACAAAATATTACTCACCGTTCACTCAAATAAAATAAAAATTTTGTTCACAAATTATTTAGGTTTTATTACTTACTGCAATTTCACGACACGCAGACATAGATAAACCAGTTCCTTCAATTTGTTTCAGTCCAAAATCTTTCGTGTCTGGGCGAGATTTCAGTTCACTATCTGGAACACTGAAACCAACAATGTTTGTTTAATTCAATCAAATGAAAATAATTTTTTATTTCATGCTTAGTAGTAAAAATTTTTTATTCCTAAAATAAAACATTTTCATAAAATCTTTGACATTCAAAAGGGCTTGAAAATAATGGCTGAAGACAGACTCTGTTCGATTTTCTCTATCTTTCAAGCCAGCATCTCTTTTCTAACCTAAAACTTATTCTAAGCATCGCATCCTTCGTCGGAGCTACATAATAATCAAACACAAAAAATAACAAGATTCAGACGCCAGAAATGATGACCACAAGATGTAAACACTGGGATGCATCGGAAATAGGAAAGGACGCGAAAGCTGTCGTTAGGAAAACCAACCCATCTTTTCTCCGCGCCTTGTACACGTGGCCGTAAGTTCCTCGGCCCACCTTGCATCCTTCAAACTCGAAAAGGTCCTCCACCTTAGTGCGGTCCTTTTGAGTTTTCATTTTAAATTCGTAATCCATCATTAGTGTTTCGAACGAGACGTCTACCAGACAACTTTTTCAATTGGATCCATGTTGGATCGTTCAACCCAATGTTCAATTCAAAATACTAAGGGGCGCTCACGTCAAACTGTCAAACCACTGCTGCCCCCTAGAGGATATTCTTCATAACACTCATTTTGTTTACATTTCTCAAATTAAAGGTCAAACGAAAACTTTCAGCACTTTTAATAACAAAATGCTCAACATTTATTACTGAACTTCAAACTATTTATTTAAACAGATAATTTTATAAAGTATGTTGTTTACGGATAATTGAAGGTTAGAAATACGAACGTAAACAAAGCAGACTTTATAAAAATGGCTGTTACTATATTGACTGTGCTCCGAAAAGTCGAGCGAGTCGTTTTGGTGTCTCTCTCCATCGTACGAGGTAATCGAACATGACAGTCAACCGATGGTGTTTATTTTCAGCGCATGACGCTGACATAACTAATCATGACCTGAACTTGATGATCCGTTGTTGTCGTAGGTGGAATTCAACCAGTTAAGTTGTGTCAAACTTAATTAATAAGTACTTAGGTCTAATTGGATTTAAAAATGTGACAGCATTTCTCAAGTATATCTAATGGTGAGTGGTATTGTAAATACGTCATTTATATTGTTGTCAATCGTTCAAATGTCAAATTGTTTATACTTTTTACAGGATTTTTAAACTGTTGGTAAAAAATCATTATTTACATCCACGTCAAACTGTCAAAATGATCAGACGAAGCAGGTAAGAAACAAATAAAAATTAACCACTTAATTTGTAAATAAAATAAAGAAGTTAACAAAGTTTTGTTTGTTTCTAGGAAAAAATACAAGTATATCTCTGTCATGCTGCTGGTAGCAGTAATGGTGGTATTCAACGAATTTGTCGTCTATTACTTAAAAAGTTTTGACTGGACATTCAAGAAGTGCTCAAGTTGTGTGAAAGTATTAATAGTTGCGGATCCGCAAATTTTGGGACACGTCCATGAGAATTATTTTGGATCTTCGATAGCTATTTGGGATAACGATAGGTGGGTAATTTGTTGTGTATCTTATTACATTCAAATGCTAAACGACAAAAGTTCTGTCTTTTTTATTGTAAAGATTCAATTTATGCTTTCAGGTACTTATACAAAACTTTTCGATATGCTGTTAGATACTCACAGCCGGATGTAATAGTATTCCTTGGAGACTTAATGGACGAAGGTCACATCTCAGACTTTCAAAGTTTTGGAAAATATAAATACAGATTTGATTCAATATTTGATACTCCAGATCATATCATGGTAAAATATTCAAATATCTTTTTTTGGTAAATGGTAATTTTGATGAATTCTTAATTTTTCATAAATACAATTTCAGAAAATATACTTGCCAGGGGACAATGACATAGGAGGAGAGGAAGACTTTGTAAATAATAAAATACATGAAAGATTTAAGTTCTCGTATTCTCAGCCGGACGTATTGATAAAAAATAATGTGATTTTTTTCAAGGTACAGAATTATTAAAAGCTGAATGAATATCCTCAAGTTCATGAAGCTTAATTTTATTCATATTTTATTTCAGGTTAATAAAATGACACATTTTATACCATACGTCGCAAAATATGGAATTCTAAATGAGTATGTCGAAAGCAATAAGACGCATGTTGTCCTAAGTCATATGCCGCTACTCTTTCATCCTGACAAATTTGCATTCAATGTAAGTGACAACTACGATAGTTTTCAATACAAAAATTGAAATTCTCTTATTGAATTCTGGATGCTTTCCAGGTTACCAAAGAACTTCGTCCCCAAATAATATTCACCGCACACGAACATAAGGCAATGTACATAAGCGAAGACACGACTCTGGAGCAGTTCAGCGAAATCAGACGTATACCTGTGACCAAGACACCTCTTTACCAAATGAACCTTTACGAGGGAGACATTTATGAATTTTTAATACCAACCTGCTCCTACCGTATGGGCGTCCGGGACATGGGCTATGGATTAGCATACATAGGTAAGTTGATACGAATTGCAAATTTTAAAAGGAGAAATAACGATACCTCTTTCCACGACTTGTTTGAGAAGAAAATTAAGAACCCGAGCTAAAAATTAGTACCAGCAAACTTGAATGGGAGTTTGATCCTCGAATTCATTAGGAGAACTTCATAATTTTCTGTTGACAAGTACAGGATTTGGGCGCCTCCCAACTCTATTATGAGAAATTTAAAAACACATAAAATTTACGAGAGGTGTCGAGTTGTTCGAGCACTTTAATTAACTGCCGCGAAGTTACTTTTATGATACCAACTAAGAAATATGTAAGACTATAATTCAGGTGTTATAGTTCTTAACTTTCGTGGAACGTTAGACAACTTATTGAAGAAACTCCTGGCCGAACTAATTGTCCTGATAATCAAAACTCCCCACATATCAGACTGGAATAAAACAATTAGAGACAATTAATTAGTTTTGTTTTTAGTTTGTTGTTTAGAGTTTATAATCCATGCCAGTCTACGAGTGATGGATAATTTTCATGTATGTTTCAGATACAAAAACGAAAACGCTGGACTTTACGATCCTCTGGCTGCCAGATAGATTTTTTATACTCTGTACTTATATTTTCGGAGTTGGAGTTATTATTAGCGTGTATATTATATTCTCACTCTGCAATTGCGTTCGATACGAAAATGCTTATACACTTTTACCAACTAAGCAGTGAACAAAAAAGAATAAAAAGTATATGATATATTTTTTACTGATATTAGCGATATCTAATCTGTTGAAAAAAAAAGTTTCCACGGAAAACAGTGTGGATTTTATTGATAATGAAATTGCAAAGATATATTTTGTTAATTTTAAATGAACAAAATGATACAACAGGAAGGTGGCGAATGATTTTGGCAGCTAATGGGAACATTAAGATATGAAAATTGATGCTAATCAAAATTTACGAGATTACCATTAAGTATAGCAGTTGATTATGATTCGCTGTCACGATTTGATGGAGGTGTCAAAATTGATGCAAGTTTCAAAACCGCGGTTGAGCGTGCGTTCAGCCCGCGAATCATCAATTTCATTGAACGTCAAGCATCAATCAAAGTAGTCAAGCAATTTTGGTTTGTTTGATTCGTTCATCATATATACAATCCGAGCAAATTGATTCGCGCAATTAATATTATCAAATCTTCCTGTTGTATTTTTGTAGATCAGTGCCAACGTTTCAATAGCAATCATTCATAAGAGAAATGCAAATTTAATAATAATAATCAGTATTACGCTTGAAAAAAATGTCAACTTATATCTCTACCATAAGTACATGATATAATATATAAATAAAAAGCTGTCGTACCTCCAATGTATATTTATACGTATAAAAATGTGACTTAAAGTTACGACATTGCTATCTTCTGCAATATTAACAACCACAGTGTAAAAAAAGAAAGATAATAAAACTTTTTTCTGAATTAAACAATGAAAAATAAAATATTCAACTGAAAATAACTACTATATAATGAAAACCTAATCACATATTCAAATTCAATCACATTTGGCAGCGTCTGATTTTATCATTTTTTATATAATTTGACTACTTTTAGATTTGGGAAGCATTATTATAAATGATACCCAACCCAAAAATATAAGGATATGTGAATAATGAAAAAAAACGTTCAATTTTTTACGTATTAAAAATATAATTTCATTTAACCATTTTTTCTTTTTTTGTCTAAAAAATGTAACATTCTAAATAGTACAATTATAAATATTGCTTACAATCGTAAATTATATAAGTCAAGCTAAGCATAAGATATTGGAAAGACTATTTAATGACACGCAGACAACTTTTTTGAAACCAATTTGGAATTGGTATCCAATTAAACTAATTACTATTATGAATATGAAATTCAATTATCATAATTTATTTGATTGTTCAATTACTTTGAAATGTTCGTATCAAAAATTGTACACCGAGAATGTAAAAATATTGGTTATTTATTAATTGATATTAATTGGTACCAGTTGTTTTGAAAGAATTTGCTATCGTCGCTGCGTTTATATAATTCAATAAGTATAGAAGATTAATTATAATTAATTAAATATAATTAGAGAAATTCGAGACTGATTGAAATGTTAGAACTCAATCAAATGCAATCATAGTGAAAAACAAAACTGGTCTGTCAGTCTCTAAATTCAAATTAATTTTCGATTAGTTATTGAACTAAGGATTGTAATAGTTACAATCTGGAAATGCTGATAAAAATCGTTTGTATCAACTTTGGTATATGGTGTTGACTAAAACAATATGACCAAACAGATTTCATGTTTTTTAAGCTCGTCAACATGCAAATAATCTACACGTATAAAATACAGTAAAAAATTTTGTTCTTTGACTTTTACAATTGATATCAAAATACTTCAATTGATGGAACGAAAATTCAGTCCAATTTCTAAACCATGAAACAGTTACATTGTTCGAAGTTTTTTTCATATAAAAAGTTCGGCTAGTGATTTTAAACATGGATATTCAATTGTTATTTACAAAAGAAACTAAGGTTCTCAAAAAAGTCGATGAAAACGCTTACAACTGTTATCATTACAAACTGTTGAAACGTTTTGAGTATACAATTGCCATGCAATCAATCAGTAAAACATAATTATGAATTACAAATCGAAAAATCGTTACAAAATGTTTTTGTGAGGCAACGAAATTCAAGACCGCCCTTATACACGTTTTTCAATGCCCCGTGTGCTTTCGGACAAAATTTACATAAACTATAAGTACTTTGATAATACGATCAACAATAACCCGTTAATTCCACTTACTCATGCTAAGTTGCTAGGCACAAAATTTTAAGTGAGATTACAAACATTCGTGCGTACTTTTGATAAAAAGGAATTACATACTTTGGACTTAATAAGAAGGGCATCAACGGGTTAACATACCCTATCGATTGCAAAACGTAAATAAATGGAAGATGTTTGGAGAAACTCCAAGTTTCGAATAATGTTGACATTTCGCAATCTAAAATGGACAATTTTGTTCTGAACTCGATCTCAAACGATGATGCTAAACTTTGCATCAATTTCAATCGAATTTGATATAATTGTTAAGTAACAAAAATGAAGTACTGAGTCTATAAAATTGTTCTCAACAAGAGACGCGTTGAAAAAAAAAAATTAATCTACAAAAATATTTTCCCTGTGACATTTGTACTCTCATTGTTTAGGGTTTCGTCGTTTGTTGTTCTTTCGGCTTTCGCAGCAGGGCACCGACCAGAACTGCTGATCAGCTCCGAACTCCTCGCCTTCCTCCAACGTCTGTGGGAGGTCGTGTCCCAGAGTCTCGGGCAGGAACAGAACCAGCGTGGCGCACAGCGCTGCGAGAATCGCGATTATCATCATCGGCAAACCGTACCAAACTTTTGCCTGCAAAGTATAATGTATTCATAATAACAATTAGCATAATCGTTTCAGGATACTCTGTGATTTATGAAAATTAAAATTTGTTTTCTTACAGTATCGACGATGTAGGGCGCCAGGGAATGTGCAATTATGCCAAATATATGAATTAGAGATACTCCTTGTGCTCTAACAGGTGTGGGCAATAGTTCGGCAGCATATTGAAGACCAACATTAGCGGCCATATTAAGAGCGAAACGAGCTAAAATAGATACCACGAGTTTTCCAACTTCTGCAAAGTACATACGAAATACGGATTAATGTCCGACCATGATACATTATTTATTGAGAACGTTTTAGCGAGCAATTAAATCCTTTGAGATAATTCATTTTAAATTGTTCGCAAAGTCAAAGTAACGTTTTTCGTTTTCATGAGCAAGTGGCGATTACCTGTGACGAGGACAATTTGCAGCGAGCTCAAAATGACGGTCACGCCTATTGTGATGAAACCACAAAAACGCCTTCCCCATCGATCTAATATTATGGCGAGGATTAAGCCAGCCGGTAACTCAGTCGCGCAGGCCAAGGAAAATGAAACGAAGACTGAACTTGGGAGCAGTTTTAAAGAGTAGACGTGGCCGTCGAACACCACCACCGTTAAGGACCTGAAAAATCAATTCTCATGAGTGACCGAATTGAAATGAAAAAGATGAACACACAAAATCAACGGCGATATTAACCAGAACAACGTCAAGAGGATGGTATTCTTGGCCAATCGTGGAGTTCTAAATAAGTCGAGCCACGTTGCAGTCTCAGTTTGTTGCTTAGTTGCATTCAAGTTGGCCTGAAACAAAAAAAAAGTACAAGATAGAGAAACGAAATTGAATTATTTGTGAAAGTTTTCTAATGATGAGGAAGATAATTGGTCTGATTTGTAAATAATTGAAGATACCTTAAAAGTTTCGAACAACTGGGGATCTATCTTTTTGCCATTGATTCTCGCAATTTTCTTCAGCTTCTTGATAACATTATCCGTCATGCCGTTAGACACGTACCACCTAGAAACATGAGAAAAAGTTATATCCTATCGTGTGTCTTGTTAAACGGAGAAAATTGGTACCAAAAAGAACAAAAAAAAATTGATGAAAGGTAGAGACCTGGAGCTCTCCGGGAGGATCCATGGTGTGATGATGGAGCTGGCCATGGGCAGGGCAGTGAAATAGCAGAAATATCTCCAGTCGGCTATGTAATAGGCTACCCAGGGCAACATCGTGCTTGCGAATGCAAAGTATATTCCAAAGGCGATATTCACGACTAATGATCGCCTATTGACTGCCATGTACTCCATCACTGCAAAAATGGTATAATAAATTTGACGCGAGGATTTGTATGGGCGCGACGATTTATGGACTTTTGCTGGCTGGACAAGTTACCTATGATGAGTGGGATGTTGATAACATTGTCAAACGCTAGACCAGTGAAGAAACGGCAGACGGCAAAACTCCAAAATGTAGATGTGTTGGCCGTTGCGATTGACGCCAATAATGCAACCCCATTGCAGAGCACTAGCGCCGGTATCCGCCCTTTATGATCAGCAATCCATCCGAATAAAAAGCCGCCGGTTATTGAACCACAGAAAAATATCGCTTGGGCGGTAGATATTAAGTACTCCTTGTCGCATACCCAATCTAACTAATTGCCAACCAAATGTTAGTATTATTTCAACGCTGCCATTTGCGTACATTTTGTTTA
Source organism: Trissolcus basalis (assembly GCA_025266255.1). Taxonomy (NCBI): domain Eukaryota; kingdom Metazoa; phylum Arthropoda; class Insecta; order Hymenoptera; family Scelionidae; genus Trissolcus; species Trissolcus basalis. The sequence continues at coordinate 16,419 of JAAMPD010000826.1, forward strand.
AGTCTATAATCACAAAATCAACAAACCCAAAAGAGCCAAACCGTCCAAGTGAAAAGTTATATATGGCTCCCCGTTTATGAGCCCCGACCATTTATACCAATTTTGTTACTTGATGGGATGTTGATTTAGTTCGGATGATATTAATTGTTTGAAATATACAATGAAAAATGTTTGCGAGGAGGATTTGAGAATCCGGGAAATAGAGAAGTGCTGTTTAAATACTTTATAATAAGAACTCCGAGTGAATTCAGGGTGGATTTAACGGGGGCGAGTTTAAAAGATAGCATGGCAAGACAACGACGAGTCTTACTCATCAAAACAGTAGAGACGTTTTCGTGCAGCCTGCTTAATCCTTTATTTTCGTTGGACGGAGCGACGCGCCTTTCGTGAATTTAATCATTTTTTTTCTCTTACTAATTTCATATACACTTTTCAAAAGGTTGATTAAAATTACACAAGCATATTTGATATATTAAACAAAAGTCGGCGCAGATTGCAATCTGCTTTACGTCACACAATAATGTGTATATAAATGTATGAAAAATTGTATTCAACCGGAAACAATGATAAATCGCTGCTGTGTGGAATATCAAGTTCTTTGTAGATAAAAAAGGTCGTCAAAACAAATACGCCCGGACTGTAATTCAGGGCTCGCTTATTGTTTTTGATGTCTAATTATTTATGCGCGAATCGATTATGTAATAAATTTTGACGCCCCGATAGATGTCAATAATTATCGATTAACTTTTTGTTTTCAATTTGTTAGTGAGTTTGTTAAAACAAATGATATCGGCTTACAAAATCATTTTCACAAAGTTTTGAAGAAAAGAAATCAAATTTCCATGATGCGGGAATTGACTTGTTAATGAAAAATGAGATCTAAGTATAGTAGAGAGTGAAAAAAATGAATTGAAAATATTCACTTCACCTCGGCACCGATGCTGGCGTATGGTACTTGCGTAAAATTATATTCCCAGTCTGAACACTCAATCGTGTCATTTGAATCCCAATTGTTGGAGAAAATATCATTATTACTGTTCAAAATTTCCGAAAAATTCAAATTCTTTTGTCGACACCGATCAAAAAACGGATACACGTCGGTCTTCGGTATAGCGATATCAACTCTGAAAAGATGAAAATTATGTTAACATTTCAATGGATCATTCCTGTGCGAATATATTCCTTGTGTGAAATATCCGCTGTATCGAGTAAACTCAATCATTTTTTTTTTTGCTTTTCTTTATGCTTTTTATATTTTCAACAAAAAGCTGAAATAAGATCTATCTGTTTTATTTAACAATTATGTTTCAATTTCAACATCTCAACATACATATGACATTTTGACAAAAATTAAAAACTGTCCAAGCGAAAATTCGTACGTATTCAGAATATGTATTCATGTACAAACTTGAAACCATATATTTACGTTATATTTCGATCATTTGTGTAGCTGGATACATATTTTCCGGAGTCATGCGTGTGACTATAAATTCATGTACGAATTTTTCCTCGCGTGTGAAACAAAAAGAGAAAATTGATAAAGAAACACCGTATCTCACCGCTGTCTCTGCGTTAAACTGCGATTAAATAAATCGTCTACTTTGCACCAGTGTTCCTGAGGCACCAACGTTAAGAAGAATTGTGAAAAGTACAAAGTTGCATAGGCAACGCTGTATGGAAACAATGCCAAAAATAATAGGAACTGATATCTTCCAAAGTCTCCGACGCATGGCAAAACATCGTCAAAAGAATCTAATTTGGACCTCAGAGCGGTGGTCTCCGTGGGTTCTGGCATCGCCTGCTCCCTCATTTTTATTTTGGCGCAAAACTTTTCTTACAATAATCTCGATACTGTGATCTCCAGTTCGATGGGCTATTCTGGCGAGTTCTCAACTGGATTTTCTGAAAAAAATGAAAAGTCACGTATTAATTTCTATTTGCATTTTTTTTCTCTTAGGAAGCAACAATTATTGGTTTGCATAATTGACCAAAAAAGTTCTTGAAAAAGAAACTTTTTGGTGCAATACGATGTTTTCAAATTGAAAGTTGTATTTTTCAAAGTGAGTTTCTTTTTTTTTCTAACTGCTGAAAGAAATTAAAACAAAGTTGAAGATTGATATGGAAACATTTGACGGGAAGCTTTTATTAATTGTGACAAGCGAGAGTTGCACAAAGTCGTATGAAAAAGATGAGATCTAGTTGAACGAGGGGAATAATTTTTTTTTTTCTCGAATGAATGAAAATCTTGTTATTGGTGCGAAGAAGAATATATCCCAGGTGTTATTTTTTTGCACGGGATCATTTGAATGCAAGCGCGTCGCTGATTTGAAAAGTCAAAGAATTTCTGGAGAACCAAGATTGCTCTTTAGTTACTCTTTTAGAACATCGCAGGAGTTCCGTCGGGCTTTTCAGAAAAACTGTCACAAAAAGTTTCGCGACTCCCCTAAAATGAATACTAAATTGATACCGGAAAAAAGAAGATCGCACAAAAAGTTGATAATTTATTCAAAACTGGATTAATTTATTTGCAGTTTCGTTTAACCTTTGTGTGCCTCGCCATTTCCATCCCTCAATTATGCTTTATGAATTTACTTCGAAAAATTCTTCATTAAAGTCAAATCGTTATAGATTATCGAATGGATCGAAGTATAAGAAAATGTAGTATGCTCATTTGAATTTCAATGTTTACAACACCGGTCTTTAATTAGTGTAATCAATGTTGTAAATTTAATATATTAGATGCATCAGAGGCTGCGATAGCTTTACGTAATATAAATTTACACGTCCGCGTCATCTTCACTTTGATATTCAACATTTAATCAACTTTCGTCTTTCTGTAGATCCAACTCTACTTTGTGTAACTAATTTACTTTTTTCTACTCATTTTCATGAACATTAGTGCAAATTGTTGAGCCTTGAGTTAATCATCCTCTCTTTTTTTTTCTTAAAAAGTAAAAATATTCTTTGCGCTTTGAGAATGTGTGACAAAACTGCATAGTCGGGTGCAAAAAAAAGGTATTCCAGACTCAAGGAAAAACACATTTAATTGACTTTTCTTTTCCGGAGTCTTGAGTTCTCTGAAACAGTCTCATTTTTTCTTAGTTAATTGTCTCTCCATAAAAACAACGAGCCATTCCAGAAGAATGAATCCCCTCTTTTTTTGTATCTTATGGGTTTTTGTTTTAATTAAGCGATTAGAAAATAAATTTTTGGGACAATTTTTTTGTCCAATTAGGATTAGTTTGCTGGATGTGAAATTGAAACTATTGTACACGAGACGTTCACATAATTCCAAAATGTTAATTTCCCTGTCAAGAGAATTGTTTAATGATTACCGGATTTTCCACTTTAAATGCATGAGTTCTTTTGTACTTCCAACAAATGACTTCTTCATATTTAAATTAGTGGAAATTGATTGAATCCTCGGCTCTATGAAAATTCTGTTGATACTTTTTTCAAATTATTAAAACATTCGATTTTTTACTTTCATCTATAGAAAACTCTGCGCTGCTCAATATTTCTTTGCCTGAAATGCTTTTTACTCTTCTAAAGACTGAAAACCAGATGAACAGAATTTCATGTGGATATGATGTACTACAAAAAATAAAAAAATAAAATAAGAAAAAAAAGAAAACAAAGGAATGGAAAAAAAAACGTTGATGCGTTTATAATTACAATTACATACAATTGCAATGTTTATTGTGGTATTCAACGCATGTGCCACTTGTATATACGTGTGGAATTTTTATGCTTAAAGTTTGTCCTCGCCTTTTTTTTATATTGCTCTTTATCATACGTCATGATCGAAAACGTATTGCAGCGTAAGCTAGATTACTGTCAGCGTTTGCTTGGTGATGCAATGTGATGTCATGTAATTTGTTGAGAGTGACGATTGAAAAGCAGAAGCGTGCTTGAGATAATAGAATTTAATCGCTGTTGAGATCAATTGCTATATTATTTAACGACATAGGTGTACATACATAGCATTCACTATTCCGATTTGATATAGATTACAATGTTACATGCTCGCTGGTAACATTCGAATGCAATTAACAAATTGCAAGGTAAATCGATTAATTTGCAAAAAAAAATTCCCAAAACAATAACTTTCGTAATCAGTGAGATTGATTAATAGTATTTGCATTATTTTTTGTTATTTCAAACTCGAATCGTAATTATTCTGTGTGTACAATTTTAGCTGCAATCATTTTAATTATGACTTTCCAGTTCGTGAGATACATTTAAACTCGGGTTCAACTTATTTTTTTAAGTCAAACGGCGGTCGTCAAAATTGGAAAATTTATTATTTCAAATAGTGTATATGAAAAAAATGTGAAAAAATGATTTCCGGCACGTAGAGGGAAATGATGCAAGATATGATATTACAACGACTGTAGCTGAGCAGTGTGAGCGACATTAATCAAACGAATGACAACAAGTCTGCAGTCGAGTGTCTAGCGTTGTAATTTATATCATTAAAATTCGGCATGGGACGAAATTCCAGCAAAAAATTATGCGCAGGAGGTTAACATTGTGTACTCACAAAATGAATGAAAATAAAAAACCGTCTCGTATATCATCGAGCTTAATTGACTGTTCGCGCGAACATTTCACTTTGTTTTCCCATTTTCGAAAAGTCTTGCGCAAAAATGTGAGCAAATTCTTATCCGTAACATTGGCCTATTTCAGAAGTCCTTCGGTCGCTGATAAAATTATTTTTAAGTTAATCAATGTTAAATGAGTGATCCGTAGATTAAGCGAATTGTCGATTTTAAGCTCTTGCAACGCTCAGATATAGACAACTTATCAAACGTCTAATTGTATAATTTATACTTGTCATAAAAGTTGACGTCTTTTTTTTTAAAATCTCTTTCCAAGCATGCGAATCTTCATACATTATTATAAGAGGTAAAAAAATTTGATATATGTTGACCCATTTCTGCACACACAAAAATAAATTGAATAATGTATTTATTATTAAATGCAATTCAATTAATTATAATTTCAGTTATGTCAATCCATATGATGTATTTGAATAATTTTCAACCAATTTTATGCGATGTCTTTAATAATATTTGTTTTCACTAATTCGTATTGACCCCACCTATGTACATAATTACGCTGTCGATGAACTTTTGCAACATCTAAGCTGCATCATTAACTAAAAATAGTCACTTTTTGATAAAAGTTTATATCAATGTTTACGTTGCCAAATTCTGACAACCTTTCTAACTTATATCTCTGCTCCGAAAATTGACAAATAATTCTCTTATTAAAAGATAATGTTGCAAACGGAAATGTCGTTGAAAAGTTAAAGAGTACAGTCTAGTCAAAAAGTTTGTTTCTTCATTAATATTAATGTTTTTTTTTACTCTAATAATAATCTTATCATTTTATTCAAATTGATTTTAATATCTTGTTTTTATTTTTAATTCAATCAAGTTTTTTTTTTCGTATCTGAAATGAGAATTCAAAATAATGATGAGATTTTGTTCTTGGCTGTAACACCACAACCACCTTAACAACTTCTCGCAGTGAAGTGAGACAATACGTCCATAGTATGTAAATAAAAATATGCAAGAAATCGGCTTACATGTACACCGACACCTTCCAGTGAAAGAATTCAGACTGGATTGAAGATTTTTTTTAAATGCTGATGCCGTACACTTAAGCCGCTAGACCATCGCTGCATCTTATCGCCGGATCATGAAACGGCCAATTGTGATTTTCATCGAATTTCAATATCCAGCAACTAATTTGAATATAATTATTCTTTATGTAATGAATGTTACCACAACAGTAGTGATTCTATTAATTAGTTATCACTTTTGTAATGAACAATTAAACAACTGGAACCATTATATTATCATTTAAATGTTACTTATATTTTGCGGCATACAACCTCGGTCGAACAGATATAAAACACTGCTAATCCCTCTAATAAAAAAGTTAGGCAATAAAAAAAAATCGACAGTTAAACTCCTTGGAAATGAGATAATTCTCAGGTACTTTTAAAAAACCTCGACCGTTTGCGATGAATGAACTTAAAGAATAATGACCGAATTTGTAAAGCTGTCAGTATATTTCAATTGTGTATACAATTTAATTAAACTTTTGGCACTTTTGTTGAAGTAATGCCTTTGTTCGTGTATCATTATTTTTACTTCCATCAGCAATAATTCGATTAATTCATTTTAATTTGTTTGATTTAAATAAAACATGTTCACACCTTCGAGTTGTGTACGACCTCTATATATAGGGATTTTTTATTTATACAGACCTAAATGAAATCACTCGAGGAAGCAGATATATAATTATCGTGAAAAATGTCATTAATTGACCCAGGTTATTGATTCGACGGAGTTGAAGAATATGTTATGATATGTTACTAATTGCAATTAGACGAGCATCAATTGATTTGCGACAGAAAAGCACTGAAGTGCAAGGGAATTTTCTTGAGATTGAATTGTGAGTTACAACAAATTTTATGGCACGGCGTGGAGTATAGGGAATGTGTTGAAAATGGCGCTTTTTATAGACATGAATTTTATAGTAGTAATAATCATATTTCAATTGATATTTTTATGTTCATGCTCACATGAAACATTGTTAACGCATTTTTCCGCGGGTATACATATTCATAATGCGAAGCTCGGCACAAATTGAAATTCGATCAAGCAAAAGATGTTGGTAGTTCGAATTCTTGTCCTGTATCAATTATTGGAATTGCAACCGATGCTACTTTTGATAATAAAATTCGTAAAATATATATCAATCCATCATTTATAAAGTTATAAATCCCAATGCTTCACTTGTTATTCGAGTATAAAATGGTATTTTTAATCAGCCTCAGAATTGTTTATAGCTCATTCAATACTTATTTGCATGAATTAGTATCAGTCTCGACGAAACTAAACTAATGACTTAAAACGTGTTTTTATCAATCATAACATTGGAGGCAATGATATTATAAAAATTCCACACTCAGTTATATAAATCTTGACGTTTCCTTCATCAAAGCTCCTCTGTTTGTTCCAGACAATAAAGTTGGTACAACTAGATCATTTTCATTAGCGTGTCATATTAATCTTTATTGACTTTTTGATCTATGATTATTAGCAAACGTATTTTTACATGACCTTGATTTTTATATTTTTTCTTCTCCTCTCGTTTAATTGTTATATTGCAATTGATTTGCTCTATAATTGATTCAATAAAATTGACGAAAAAGTAAATGTTTCCAATCGATTAAAATTGATTTTTCATTTCCGCAAAATAACGCCCGGTGTTGCTCGTTCACGTACACACAAAATTCCTGATGCTAAGCGAAAAATATGGAAAAATGGAAAAGGCAAAATGAAATGAAAAAAATAGACCCGCATTAATGTGCGACCGTTGGCAGGTTTTCAAAGATTATTTTTTTATCTTTTGTTTTGTTTTTTTTTTTCGAATAAATGTTTTTTAATTTAATTGAATCAATAGTAGATACTGACCTCATAAAATATCCGATTTGTTTTCAATTAAAAAAATTGAAAACTGTTTAACAAACGACGAATCCCCAGGAAGAAAGAAAATCACAGAAATTGTTCACGTTGGGAACAAGAGATTGAAGAAACTTGAAACTAGCGAATTTTAAATTTCGTTCTGAAATGTAGTAACGCCGCGCGGAGGCGCAGGCATGTGTTTATTCGAAACAATGTGGTTGAGAACTAGCTAGTGCACCAATATGCGATGTTGTGGCTGCTCATCCAACACTGAAAGGTCGAGGTTGAAATGGAAAGTGGGAGCTAACGAATCAACTGGTTAAAAAAATCTACAGTTTGTTGCGTCACAAGACGCTCGGGCATTGATGATTCGCCTAATTTCATTGGAAGATAGCTGATGCCCAGCGATTCCGTTTCGGCTAGATTATTAAACGTCAAACAATTGCAATCAATTCGGCCGATGAATATTTAAAAAGAAATACCAAAATTGATTGATTCTCTTGGAAACGAAAATCAATTAATGGTATTAATGAAACACAAATTATGAACCGCTGCAAAGTCGTGTTTTTTCATTTTTGTCTAATTTGGTTTTATTGACAGTAATCAATTGGAGAAATTACCTTGCAATATTTGAACAACAAGTACATTTTTAGACGACACATTTTTTGTGAAATTAAAACTTGCATGTTTAGAATATACTTGCGGATATGATTGAGTAATAGATTGATCAGTGGCAGGCGAATTCGAGAGGATCAAGCAGGGAAATAAAAATTAGATGAAAAATATAAATAAAATGTTGAATGAACGGGAGAACGATAGAGGGCTGTGTTGTGAGGAGAACTAACGATAAATAATAGCAGCTATTAGTCAAAAAATAATTGTCAGTTTATGCTCATGAGGCCAGCTGAGGTTCGGACCTGTACAGTTTCAGGTTATAATGTGAGTTTTGTAATTCTGACGAATTTTATTTCCCGTCTCGGAACCATGGGAAAAATTTATCCCAGACAGAATAATAATAGTCCTATTTTGTTAAAAAATTGGATATGTAATGAAACGAGAAGCTTCGCATACCTGCTTTTTCAAATCGTTCTCTTTTTGTAAGATCCGTATACTCTGCATCAAATTACGTTTAGTATTCTTCCTTATAACAAGTCGTTATACTTTATCCAGCGGCCGTAAAAGTTTATTTTTTCTGGTAACAATAATTTCAGTCTTTTAATAACTGCATTTATATTCTTGTCTTGTTTCCACGAGGAAAATCCATCATCTTTGAAAGTATTCGAGTCGTCAGAATTACATTTTCAGTCTCAGATTTGCATGTGACATATCTTAGAGAAATTGAAATCTCAACTTTTAACTCAAATAGTCTGTTCACTTTTATCAAGCAGCATTTTTCGTATTTAAAAAGAACGTACAATTTTGATAATAAATATAAAAGTTGACAATATTTTTTAGTCCTTGAAACGGCCAGATACGACAAGTGCGTGCTTTTGTTGTAACCTCATTAAGAGAGAATAGAAAAAAAGAATTCCTTGGACTTTAGAGATCGTTTAATACCAGCGGTATTAAAAGCTTAAAAAAATTAATGAAAAATGTCGTGTAATAGAAAATACAAATGCAAAACGAATAATGGATGCTTAATACTAATTTGAACGAACTTTTTGAACTTGAACGAACGTGTGTCTAATATTATTATCAGTGCGTCATTATCGTCATTCGAAGCTTGATAATAAAACATTTAAAGAAGGAATAATAACCTTTGAAGCATTCGGCGTTTTATAAAAATCTTACAATTAACTGTTTCGCCAGTTGCATAATTTAAATTTTTCATTATGTAAAAATTATGATTCCTGTCGAATGGCACTATTAAAACCGTCTAGGAAAGGACAATCTCCGTTCGAGCGATTTTTTTTTTCAACTCTTTGTATTCGAGCAATAAATACCGACATCCATTCGTGCGGAATAATTTGAGCTGCGATAGATTTTATTTCTATTTTGCACATTATCGCAATGAAACATCCAACGAAACATATAATCTTGACCTAAAAATGTTAAACCAAAGTAATATATATGCTTGAATAAAAATCCATACAGTCTAATGGCATGAGTTCGCATAGTTCGGCGCTGATTCACGTTCGGTCAATACAAAATTGACAATTTCAACTTTTAAAATTCAACGCGATATTTGAATAAATCAACGTGCACGAGATGGCAGATTTTTTTAAAATGTTTCTATGAGTATTGGTATAATACGCCGGGATCGAGCAAATTCAAACGCAGATTCGATTTTACGGTGCTTTAATAACAAAGTACTTCAATTTGCACAGATCACAAGTTTAGATTATTATTCGTTCTTTCGTATTATACGAACAGTTTTTAATGCTCTTGATTCAATCCGTGTGCAAAAAAAACACGCGCTCTGATGCCGATGAATTGTTAATTTTTTATTATTATCATTAAAAGATTAGTTTCGTTTGAAAGTTCAAAACAAAAGGTCTCGCGTTTGAGTAATTATTTTTGCTTATGCAATATTAAATATTGAATTTCAGCAGCGTGGTATATTTTTAGAACAAAACAGTATATCAGCCCTTTGGAAATATTTACTACCATCACAAAGGACAATTGAGGCATTCACTGTAATAGCATTCTAAGTCGATTTCAAATATTGATCCGATACTGTTAATTTTGTGTACTACACACCTCTAATTGAATCATACATAGTAATACCCTATCCGAATTAAAGCACGATACGGAAACGTCAGGCTAGCTGACGAAATATTCCCGTTTATAACATAAAATATTTGATCGACATATATATTCCACAAACTATGATTGAACGCTTTTTTAATCAATTAATTTATATGTAAATTTTTAGTTTCAATATTGAGTCCAACGGTATTCCGAATTATGGATTCAAAGAATTTGTGCTCTCGAGTTATTTCAAAGGACCTTGCCAATTATTAAGAGTATTTATTGCTTTAACTACCGAGTGCATAATCAAAATTTTATCATCGAACCTTGAAATAATAATCTTAAACCTAAAGTCTACAAGGAAAAAGGGCAAAAAATGCAATTCAAAAATGTGCGATTGTTAAGTGCTTTACATTGATTGCATTTGATATGAAATTAATAAAAGTGATAATTTTATTGTTAGCGGAGTTTTGTATAGACACCGCTACCTGATGAATCCCGGGTGCTCTGGTTAATTTGATCTTTTTGTTGAATTTTATGACGAGCGAAAAATTGAGATTTAAACTGGCTCGAAAAACATCCCACAATCAAAATAAAATTACCATCAGAGATGGTTTGAAGATAATTTGAAAAAAAGTGTTCCTGATTTCCCAATTAGTCAGGGAATCAGGGACGTCTCGGGGAAATTTTTCGCGCTATTTGTACAGCTTTTAATTCGCTCCGATTAAGTAAATTTGGTTTGCGCGCCAGCGTTGGAGAAATAAAAAAAATTTGCCTCCCGTAATGTTACATTTGCGAACAATAATAATTCGCAGTTTTTCATGTTTGAAAAATTCGCGCTATTTTCAGACTGCACGGGCCGTAACTTTGAAATACAATTACACGGTGTAAACAACGTGGCGGAAAAAAGTGAAATAAAGGGATTTTGTATCGCAGGGGACGAGGAATCTACTTTGATTATGCAAACAATACTTTTTTTACATTCACAACGACGGAATTTGTTGAAACTATGTATGAATCCAGGTTGATCCCCGCTAAATGCATGTTTGTCCCACCAGGCATTAAATCAATGCAAATTCAGCCCCGTATTACACGTGAATCCAAGTTTGCCATGGCTTTTGTAGTATTCTTCTTCTTAACTTATCCTTCAATTTTATTATTCCTTTGAAATGCATGATTTACTTCACTTTTTCAAATCACGTTTACACAACTTTTTTTTCTTCTCTTCAACGACCCATTTTTTCTAATTTTCAAGCGTGTTCAGCTCGAAAAAATCCTGCTCCAAAACTTAAATTGTATTCAGTTCAAAATTGTCAAACAATTATATCAATGATCATTTTTTCGATCATTTGAACCGATGCTTTTGAATTGAAATTTATGACAAACGATTGAATTTCACTTTGTCCATAGAATTAATTTGAACTTGAATTGGACCCTTCAAAAATATCGAGTTTATTGTGAGTTTGAGTTTGGGCTGAGATGAAAAATTAAATTCAATCGTTTGTTTCCGTTCGGTTCATTCGACCCTTTTTTTATGACTTTGTTCATTTCAGCCTATACTTTTACATCGACACCAACTTTCTACCATATCACGTTTCAAATATTACTCACATTGCTACAAAAATGCCCAGCACTCAGTGTATTACTATTTCCAACTTTTGATCTCAACAATTTCGTAACACACGACGGAATATATTTTCGAAATCAATTCCAACCGGTAACGGGTATAAATTCGCGCGTACGCCAAAATATCGCGAGAGCAAACAATTTTGATTCTCAGAACGAGTTCCAACGTTTTCAATCCCTCGGCTTGCGCGAAAGATGTTTCATCGCAATTTTTATTTGACAAAAATGATGAATCCACACATCTCTCAAGGCACATCATCTTTCGTGTTTATAAATATTTGCATAGCTAAATTTATAACGCTGTAAGGAAGATGAAATTCGATCCGTTTGATAAAAGCTGTGCTACTTGCAAAACATGTAAATTTCAACACTACAAAAATTAATGACTTTGTAAAATCGTTTGGGTAGTCACTTTTTGAACATTTCAAATCCTCCTTTTTCAATTCTGCCCTGGTTGGTGGAAACGAAGTTTTCGAAACGCTCAAAAGGTGACTATAAAATTTGTTTTTCCAAATCAAGTGCAAAAATGTCGTAAAAAACGAACAAAGGGTAGAGGAGAGTTTTAGTATGTAGCCAAACTGAATAAATAAAAAAAACAGAACTATCTGACATAAAAATTACTCACAAATCAGTCGATGAGAAGAATCATGTCCGTGTTTTCAATCGAATTTTATTATACGTGTTCGGCTGCGTCGCGTCATTTGACGTAAATCTATCGCTGATCACAAATGCGATACCGACTGTGTAACACAGCCTGCGGGATGCAATGCGGCCAATAACCTAGGGTAGATTACTTAATAATTACGTTTTTCAAAAAAAATACTCCACATCAATCCGTGTCGACAGCGCCTCAACGATAACCGATAATTTACAATCATGCAAAATTCATGCAATCATTTTGTACATTCCAACCGTTAACACAATTTTCTATAATAATAAATAAACATTAGGAGGATAGTTGATGCAAAGTTTTTAAATTGTTTACAAAAAGTGTTACCAAGTTGGAACGCACAAGAACAATTTATTTATAACAAAACTAACTAGAAACTGTAGGTAAATTTTTTGTTCGCTCTTACATGAGATAGGGAGTTTCTCTCGGCGTCAGAAACCGGTGTTGGAAATATGCACCCTCAGTCGTATAGGTTATTGGATTTTACAACTCGTGTGGTTTACGTGATGAGGGTGATTTTATTTGTTGAACGTAGCACAGCGGTTGACAAACGATAAACAGCGCAACAAATGAAACTTGGATAAAAAATGGAACGTGTCACTGGCGAGGCAGAATTTTGTGAAATTGTTAGTCGGCGTTCGGTTAACTGTATGCAGCACTGCGTCCTATAATCGGCTAGAGTTTCGTGAGCCAAGACACTGACCGGTGGTGGGAACTCCGAGGCAAGAAAGTCGCATCGATTGTCGTTGCTAGAGCCGCCACTGCTGCCACGCTGAAAAATCTATTTATACATTTATAGAATTGAATATCACAAAAATGCATCGACTACGTCAACGTTGCACTCAAAATCGTGCCAGATGGTATCACAAAAGGCCAACCTATCAGCCGGCCTTTAGTTATGACAATTTAAATACATTTTATTTGATAAAAACTAGATTTCAATCGTGTGAACTCGTTTAAAGCAGCAGAGAGGAGAAATTTTATTGCACAAACAAATGAAAGAATTTAATTCAAGTGGATTAGATGAATAAGGTCTTTTTTATTAAACTCATACAGATGTTTCTTGTGCCCTTTTAGAAATTCTTGGAAAATGAAAGAAAATGAGATACAAGCATTCTTATCATAGATGGATCATCAATAAAAAAAAAATTAGTCCTATTGGAATATTCGATGCTGCCTTTGCCAAGATGTTTTGCATAAAAGTTACATACCACAGAAAAATGTTAAGAAATTGATTTTCCGAAGGTCCCCTTTTTATATCAAGGACTTTCTTTGAAAAATCCGCACCAATTTTCGGAATAAAATAGTCGCACATGCAGCATTGATGCTATCGGATGGGAGTGTGTAAAAAATCACTTTCTGCCGAGACAAAATTTGTAAAAATACAAAATTTGGAACGTGTAAGACATGTGCAGCGAACATTTGTTTCGTGTACGTGTTCCATATGTGAATAGAAGGCGGACGTGTATACTTCCAACCACATGTATTACACGATATATCGGAGCTCTATCTTGTACTTCAGATTTGAACGGAATTTTTAAATTTGTCCTGATATTTCGTGTAGGTAACTGAAAGAGAAAAAAAAATACAGTTCAAGATAGAGCAAATGTTTTGATGACCAAGTAAGATATTGGTACTCAATTATATTGTATCAAAGCATCAAAGTTTGAATTGTTATATTGTTATCAACGATTCCTCGCAAGAACAAGGTTGACGACGTTTAATTATCTTTGTTATTAAGTTTTCAATACCATTCCTAAGACAGAATATTGCAATGTGTTATGCCAGATCGAGATCAGTGTTAATCTTTTAATACTACTTATTCAACAGGGCTTGCAAAAATGAGATTATAGAAATAGTGCACTTTTTTTCTCTTAACAGCGAATATACTCCATCGTGATAAGGTGTGAAATATTTAATCGTCATCTCGAATCATATATGTAATCTACGATTACATAAATCTTGTGAATTATATTGAATTATAAATTTATACACGGTTGTAATCATGAACAATCTTCTTACCAGTTGATAAAAAAAATTCAGTGATATATTGTTATTATGAATTCCGTGCTTTTTTTGAAAAAAAAAAAAAAATCCCCGCCTGCACAAAATGAGCACGGTCATTTTTCAAGAGTAAAAAAAAACATTAAATATGTTTGTTGAACAAAGTAAAGTTCAATGAGATTAAAAACTTAATACGCGCAGATAAATTATATTTCTATATAGTTATATATGACATTCGAGAACATCGCGATAACTAATCGCGACTTTTAAACGCAACTTTAAATTTATGTTTCCGTCAGCTTCTGTATATGAAAAAATTGCTTTCATTTTTTACACGGGTTAATAAGTCACAGGAATGAATGTTTGAAAAAATCACTTTTTCCCGGGGTCTTCAAAAACGATATTGACGCGTTTTTTTTCAGAATTCTATAAAATTTTCGATATTTGTAATTAGACAATTTGATTTCGATAAATAAAATTTGTACATGAATCGAATGGACATAAATAAAATTGCGTATTTGATTTGATACTGTAAACTCAAATTCAATGATACTTTTTGCAAGAGATGCAATTAACTAGGCTGGATAAACAAAATAACATAAAAAATGTAATCTGTAACGAGGGTTCGAATCAATAAACGGTCCGATTTACCTGACTTGGCTTTAACATCGATTATCCACAGTGGCTGTTCTGTTTACATTCCATGTTTTGATTGGTTGTTTGTTCGAACTACATTTTAGAAGAATTTACAATTCAGTGCAGCTAGGTTAATCCTACACACACGCAGTCCGTTTTTTCCGCCTTAGAGTACAGAAAGAGGTGGAATTGTAGCCCAAACTTCAAACGATGATTGCAAGAACTCTTTTCGTATGAAAAATCCAATTATCCATTCTTATAGGTTTTTCAAACTAGAAAGAAATCATAAAACAAATGATATAAAATGATTCAGAATTCAGGATAACAAAACTGAGAAGATTTTTATTACATTAACGTATAATTTTAATGATTTTCATTCGATTTTTGATTTTGGAAAAAAGCTTATCATTATAAGTCCCACACTATATGTGCAGGGTTAACAAAATGTAATTTGATGAGTGGCTATACTCGCCTTTTCAATGATCTTTTTTTTTTCAATTTACTTGTTGAGTCTGGATTACTTGGTAATATCTGCATCTATAATCCTAGTGAAATCTTTGAGCGACATAAATTAAAAATGGCTTATCCAACCGTATTGAACTCTGAACTTACCTGCAGAAAAACTGCAGACCTCCTATTTTTAATTAGCTTTTTCCTTCATATCAGAAATCTTCCTTCCATCATTCTAAAATTAAATGTTAAAAAATTAAAAAACTTTGTGAATAAATTTTGTATAAAATGAAATGAGTAAATTCTTTATTGGACACGTGTGAAAGCTGATGGCTGGCACAAAAATGAAATTAAGCTATTGGCCGCAAGTTTTCAACTTGTTGCAGAATACAATACGCTTTGATGCTCATTCCTTTTTTTTCTCCTTCTCTTCTAATGTTCAAGATCACGTTTTGTCTGCAAGTTTTGGAAGATTGCAAATGGAACGAGCCAGCTCTTTAAATATGGTAACGAAATTCATTAATGGCCATAATGCAAGTCGATCTTGTCAATTTCACACAAGACCCCCGGTGCACTCAAGTGAAAAATTGTTATGAACGAGTTTTGACAAGATCAAGAGAGTTTTTACGAAAAGTCACTTTTAAGTATTTACCTGTTGCTCTCTCATATTGTGTTAATGACTCATTCAAGTGACTTTAAAACATTGAATACATTCTTACACAACAGCCATCTTGTACTGAACGAGCCAAAAATTTCAACTACACTTCATTTGTTGTGGAGAAAAACGAATAACTCAACGCAAACTTTTCCTGTTCAAAATGTGGGTCTTCAATTTCAATGCTGATGAACTGGAAAAACGATCTTTTCCTTTTTTCAAAACCCAGGAGCAAAAATCATAATCAGGTCAGGCAAACCTAAAAACATAACGAAAAAATATAAAATAAATAAAAACAGAAATATTGGTAGTAACTACTTTTGAAATGAACATAAAATAAAATATAAAATTAATTTGGTTTTTATTTTGACGTGAGCGAATTTGTTTAACGAGATGTTTTCCATGAATTATTTGATGCAATGTTTGCAGAAGGAATTGCGTGTTTACCTTTTTGACAGTGGCGCGGAACAGATTTGAAATGAGCGCGGAAAAATAAATCTACCTTTATCAGATCTTTATTCGACTTTGAAAAAACGGAAAATTCGTGTAAATTTTAACACGTTAGAGTGTCAGTGTCAGCATGCATGGAGCCATGAACGAGTCTTGGCCATGTAGAGAGACAGAGAAAGAGATATGACCTGTTGCAAAGTATGAACAAGTGGAAGTGTCAGTCTTGGTTACGTTTACCCAGTCTACCGTTGATGTATTATATTAGTGTATGAACTAGATTTAGAACCGAAAGATTCGAGCTTTTTCACTCTGTGACTGTAACAGGCCATGCAAAAATAAGTAATCTTATTCGCGTCAAGCGTGAAACGTACGTGCTTTAAATGCGGACAATTGCGAATCAATTGAATTTATAAAATGAAATAAAAAAGACGTCGTTTGAAATGAAAAAGGTAGGAACGGAATGAACCAGACAGACGTTTATTTAAACATTTCGTTTTGTTTTGTTTATTGATAACGGAAGGCTTTTCTTATTATATATCTAATATTAAAGTAGACACGTTACCTATAATTAAAAGTTTCGAAAATATTATATTTACTTTATGATTTAAAATTTGTTATAATAAAGGTTTGAAAACCTGAGGAGGAAAGTGTTCAGGTAATGTGCGCAATGCTTCCCTGTAAGATGTTAGAGCCCTTTGAAATTTTCTTTGTTCGGCGTATAAAGTGCCAAGTTGAAGTAGCGCTTGAACTTTAGCCACTTCATGAGCTTCTCTGTCTTTGAGACTGGAACCGTCCAATGAAGCTCCGATTCTTAACACTGCAACCGCTTCTGTACCACGGCCTACAGTGGATAAAGCAGCCCCAAGGTTCACATAAGCCTCTGCAAACAAACCAACACCGCGCGCATTAATAAACAAATTACACTCAGATTAACGTTCAGAAACAGAGAATAATATAAGACCCAAATCTATTATCAAAATGTTAAACGCCAAGCCACAAATTCGTATTGGGCGAAATAATTGACCACTCCAGGATCTCCTGCGACGCCTCATTAAAGGACAGTGTAGTTAAAATCCTAATGGACCTTGCCATTTTCGTATGGCGATTCATAATGAGACTGCTTAATGAACGCCTTGCCAAGTTTCAACCGTAGAGAGAAAGCGCATGCTCGAATTTCTAATTAGTAAATAATAAAGAGATACCGGGCGATGATGAATTTAAATTTCCAACCCGGTGGCTGTTTATGTGCGTGGGCGGGGGCGGCGTTTGAATATAAAAAGCAGTCTCGATCTTTGCGCGCATATTTATTCGACAAAAGGCATTATCTTGATTGACACAAAGCTCGCCGCGTCACTTATTAAATGTATATTACGCCAGGGCGCTAATTCAATAATCAATATATCGTCAAATAAAATATTGAAACGTGGAAATTTGAGCGCGAGGCGCACAGATACGGCTGATTTCGGACGAATCCGCTTTTGCCGCCCGCGCGTTCGCCTCATTTGATTTTATAGAAAATTTTTGCGCTCGATAACGAGTGTAAACATTCAATCTCCCGCGCGTTTAATATTTCATCGCGCTCCAACAATTTTCATCCAGATTAATATGTCACTTACGAATATTTAATTAATGAATTATTGTTTATATTCCGGCGTGCATAATTAACATGTGTCGAAAATTTGATTGGCAGAAAATGAACTTTTTTTTTTTTTAATTCTTTCTTGTGCCGCCCGCCCGGCTCCTGGTCTATAAATTGGATCAGCAGTCCCCCCGGTATGGAGTTTTTCAACTAAACCTGTGTGACACCATATTGCAAGAAATCCATTGTACGCGGACAATCCAGGCGCCGCGTATATAGTAAAAGTGTCTCATTTTGTGAGCCTTAAAGAAAACCATTTCAACATGAGAAAGGATTTTTTAACAAAAGCGTCGCATAAAAAAACGAGAGTTTTTAAGTATTTTTTTTATAATGCCAACATAAACATCATGTAATTTCGTTCGTGTCGATAACGCGTTAAAAGGTCTGTTGCATGGAAAATGGCGTTGCCTTTCATGGTGGAGAGCGCTCTTTGAAAACTCTTTTGTTTATTTTAAGTTGGCTGTTTTATTTAAACTGCGAAGTTCGGTTGTGAGATACAATCTATAATGTGATGTTGTAAATGATGAACGGCAAACAAAAAAAGCAGAGGGAAAATGAGACGCCAGAAGTTCGTAAGCTTTCACCGAGGGAAAGCTCTGCAAAGTAATTGTGCTAAGCGTTTTGTCACTGTATTCACTCTCTTGATTCGAGTCGTCAAGTGCTTTTGGATTCGACACGTTCGGAGCGGAATTTCACTCCAGGATAGATTTATTGAAAATAACTATGATTCGCGCAAATGCTTTAAGCTCGAAACATTAAGCTCTTAGCGCGATAATCAATCTGTCTCT
>JAAMPD010000826.1:35528-71674 GCA_025266255.1 Trissolcus basalis
CGTCATTTCAAATTTATCATCATCCGAATTCTTTCGACAAATCAACGAGGCACTCAAAGGACTTTACAGAGCAAATTTTCCTCTCTGTAATTACAAATTTAACTTAGTCTCCAGTGAGCTAAGTTAAATTTGTAATTAATTTGCATCCGTGTCGTTTTCTTCCGATTAAATTGTCGCCGAGCAAATACTAATTATATCAAAATCGACGGGTGCCATTTGCACTTGATCACCATTGCAAAAATTGTTTTCCCGTAATCGAAAATTCACTACAAAATAAACCCCGAACAAACTTGCCGCGCCATTGTTTGTGAATTCGTTTATTGGACGGGAATTAAAAACTCGTATATTTTATTGCAAACACACGTGCGTGGCAAATTGCCCCAAGCTGGGACAATGCTCGGATATACTATAAGAGGAGTCTCTTTCTCACAGTGGAAAGTGTTTTATTTAATAAAGAAAATTGCAACTCGGAAAAGATATAAGTCTCCATTCAGGTATATAGAAGGACTTCGGCACAAAAGCTGATGTATTTGAATTGATAAAATTTGTTTACGAAGTAGATTTCAAAGTGTAAGGACTTCAAAAGATACGAACCATCCGTTTCCTTTACGCGTTTTGTTTACTGAATGGCTCACTCGAATATCTTTGTTTTTAACCATTTTTATTTAATTTATTATAATAACAATAAAATAGATTTATTTTATACAATCAAAACAACGACAAAAAAGGCGGTATTTTTTATTTTCTTTTTTTAGAAAATAAGAGTTTGTTTTTTAATCAACTCCAGTCAAACTGATTAAATTCAACTTATTGGCGATTTAGTAATATTAAATATGAATTATAATCGCTTGACAAAAAAAGTTGATCAGTTGATGCAAAATCCATAAGATTTTTTAACATTTATTTTGTTAAAAACATTTTAGCTTTAGAATTCCAGTTGAAATTAACGGATAAATT
Source organism: Trissolcus basalis (assembly GCA_025266255.1). Taxonomy (NCBI): domain Eukaryota; kingdom Metazoa; phylum Arthropoda; class Insecta; order Hymenoptera; family Scelionidae; genus Trissolcus; species Trissolcus basalis. The sequence goes on from JAAMPD010000826.1 coordinate 36,486, forward strand.
AAAATTGGCATTTCGTTTGATTTTTTACTTGCACACTTACTTTAATGAAATCGTATCAGTCTCGATATCAAATCAGTAAGAAATTCGAGCAAGTTTTTCAAAAATTCGAATAAAGATATTTAATTTCAAATTGATCAGAAAACGAGAACTAGATAATATACTTATAATGATTAGAATTTTAGTATTAACTACTACATTTCCACTTATTCTAACTATATATGCCAGAACCAAAAAAACATATATATATATAGTTCAATCAACGAAGTAAATTTTTTCTCAGTGTAACTGATATTTTTTTCATGTAAAAAAGAAAGATCAAGTTGTTACTTGAATTGTCGGTACGTGTAAGATGAATATTTTTAATTATTGATTTTATAGTATATACTGTATTACCACACTTGTCGGTGTCTAGGAAATGTAGACAAAGTTTATAGGTGGGTTCGAGGGTAGGTTTATATTTAGAGGTAGTTGTAAATGTCAGAGCATTGAGAGTACAATGATGTATTTACAGGGCGAATCTCCAATAACGGATAACGATCAGGAGTCTTTTACACATATTCGCACAAAGCTTGTGACTTTGTCGCTGTTATTGAACAGGTTTCGAATCTGGTTATAGACAGGGGTGTGAGCTACAACTACGCATATCAGCGGGGACGATCAAAATTGACACAACTAAGACGAGAGGAAACCAAACCGAAAGACTTGAACCATTTCTAAATATTATTGCTGTACAAATCACTCGGCTTATCTCCCTTAAGATTGCCGCAGCGGAACTTATATCTCAACTATTCTAATTACCATTTCTTCAATAATCTCTTAGGGCAATTTGAATACGACTATCCCCGCATTCACAGTAATAAATTCGGGCATTTGAAATTCCCCCTTCTAATCAGTATAACTGATTACGCGGCTGATTCGCGTAGCCGGGAATCGAATCAAAAAGTTACTTAAGTGGTAACTTTCAAAGCTAAACTTTTCATTGGCGCGCGAGAGAGCTCTATTTTGAATATCCTCGGGAGCTGATAATTTTCGGCTCGACAAAATTTTTGCACTCAGGCCTTGATTATTTTGCGAGGCTTTGAAAAGCCGCCAACTTGCAATCGCGTCTAAAAACAAGCGCATCTGTATTGCGAGCGCGTGTAAGAGCATTTTCATTTATTTAATGGTTTTCAAAAAGGTATATAGCTGAAACGCAAACATGAATATAATCTCCATTTGAAAAGCACTGAATGCACATTCAAAAATGAATGTACAATTGTTACACGGCCGCAAAAAAACTTTTGTTTACACCTGCCCCCCACCCCCCACCTCCCACCGTTCCAACTGGATCCATCTATTTTAATCAATAAAAAAAAGGAACGCACGAAATATACGGGAGTGCAATTTATTGTTGTCGAGAGGCGAATATCTTTGTTCTTGAAATGGCGCTTTCCTTCGTGCCGCTAACTCAAAAAGCCTCGTGAATTATTGTTATCGGCTGGTTTACAAAAGCAATATTGTCAATATTTAGCGCGAAAATGAAAAAGCTATAAGCAAGCCGCGATGTCAGGCCGAGGCGTGCCCCAGAACGGCCCCGAGCTTTTCATTTTCACTTTGGGCGTAAAATCAATATCCACGGCGTTGTTATTCTTTCGTATCATTCGCATTTATTTCTTCCGAACGCTCCTCTCATAAATCTCATAAGATTCAGAAATATTGTGAATCCGACGCTTGCGAGAGAGCAAAATGTTTTATCAAAAGGCTTCGCGGAGCAATATAGATGTTACTCTAAGTAAATTCATTTTGTTAGAATCGAATTTAAATCGCCGAGGATCGATGAAGAAAATTCATTTGAACGCCAAACAGACGATTTTTAATTAAACGTTGAATTAAGTCTAACAACGGCGGAAATGCAAGGAATTCTTCTCTTTGCACACAAATTTTATTTTATCATTTTTTTATTTCCCTCTTTTTTTATTCCATTACTCAGATTATTGCGCGCTCTTTTTTTTTAAATAATTTTCACCGGCATGAATTATATTATCCTTATTTGAAATATATTAAACAATTTCCGTTGTTAATCTGATAGAGTTGAACATTTAATAATATTCTACTTGATGAAATATGATTTTCTTATGAAAATGCATGAAAATCTGTCCGTTTTTAAGTTATTCATAATGAACATGCTGATTTATATTTATTTCATTTTTTTTCATCAAACAAAATTTTGTAATTTCATTTTCCATCGCATTTTATTCACCTCATAATTCTGCCCGTCATTTTTGCCATAATTTTTATGAACAACTCGATAAAGTGCCATTTCACGAAATTTTTTTCAGCCGCCGTTTACTCGGTCTCAGACCGAACTTTTGTGTAAGCGATTCAGCTATATTTTGCTCGACTTTCTTTTTTTTTACTTTTAAGACGTCTATACAATGTTGATCTCGGAAAGAACACCTCACAGGTTTCATCGTTAATGGGTAATACGTTGAATATAAAAACCTTAATATATTAGACATTACGCTGCCTCTTTGCATGAAAAGTAATTTCGTCTAAAGTAACTATGCTTCTTTAATCTGACCATAATTTGTTCTCTGTGTTCCTCTCGCTTGTTCGTACCTTTTTATGAACGTTTCACGGGTTAATACAATAAGATTTTTGTTATAAATGGATCTCAAATAAAGCTCATCTTATAAAACAAAACCTTTGAGGGATTATATGAGAAATTGAACTTTTTAATTTGAATTCTAATTTGATATTTTTTCTCTAACCTGTTTAAATTAAAGATTGCGTTTACTCAAACCCCGCACCAACGAACCTAATATGCTTTCCAGCATAAATATCTCGAAATTAATATTACTACACATACCCCGTTATTAAACTTACACTAAAAAATGTTGATCTTCAAATAAAAACACAGTAACCGCCGGGCACTGTTGCCGAGATATTTTTTCATTTAATTATTTACCCTCTGAAATTTCGTTACTCCAAGAAACTCAAGAACGGTGTACGAATAAAAAAAAAAAGACAAAAGAAAAAAAAAGAAAAAGAATAGACGAATAAATAAATTACCTTTTAGGCGGATTGATGCGCAGGGCAGACCTGTACAGACTTTCCTCGTTGCGCCAATCTTCGTTTCTGAGTAGAGTCCTAGCCGACATAACACTAAGTAAAAATATTGTTGCAAATAAGATCGTCCGTGCGATTCTGTCGTAGCACATTTTTCGGGCGATATGATAACTGCCGGATATGCCGGCGCCTATGGCTAAACACGCACCAACACTTGGCAAATAAAGGATGCGCTCGGCGATGACAAAGCCGACGTAAAAGAAAACGTTGCTCGCGGGCAAAAACGGAAGAACCAAAAAGCTTATGATAACTAGAACGGACACGGCGAGCGAGCAAGCCGATTTCGTTGGCGCGTTCTCGCTGGGCCTTTTATTTTTCAGACAGTAACATTCGACGGGTCCGTTGTTGTTGTTGTTGGCAGCTCTGCAGCCGTCGGTGTGGCAGTAGCCGGTCTTCCGGCCGGTGCACACCGGACACCTCATGCTCGAGGACTGCAGAACGTAGGAAGACAGATCGTAGCTTGAGCGAGAGCGTGAGCGCATCCTTCTGCAGGACCGACGGATCTGACGCAGAGCCCAGAGCAGGGTCGTGACCAGGACGATGTACAGGCATATCGTTTCCACGTTCCTCGGGTCTTTCAGGCTGGTGATGCGGGGCACAGCGTCCATCGACCAGTCGAAGCTCAACGTGCTCGGACACAAAAGCATCCGAACACTCGCAGCCGGAAGGTATAAGAAAGTTAATCCGCGAACTAATCGAGATGGATGTCTTGCTACGGGATTGTCGGCACTCGCAAATTCAGGAACTCGACCTCCGCCAATGCGGAATCTTCCTAATGTTAGAATAGCGAAACTTCCGGCTAAAATAGTTGAACTTCGCCATTTACTTGGACCTTCTTCGGTTTCCTGCAAAACGAATTATTCATTGTACAACGTGATCTCAAATTTCGCCCTCTCCCAAAAAAGATTGATTTGTTCAGCAAAATTATTCATTGCATTTAAACACTGATTCAACATTTTTGAATGAACACTTTTCGTTCAAATTAGTTTCGGATTTGAATATCAACTGTGAGTCAAACTTTTTCGGTCTTGAAAAAACTTTGCTGTTGCTGAAACAAACTTTCGAGAACGAAAGGATCATTTTGAAGCAGTGTTTTCTTTTGATACAAAAGCGATGACAATTTTTCTTTTCTTTTTTAGTTCTAAGAATTTATAACCAAATGTTAATTTTCTTTATGTTGGAAATAAGAAAATAGAATATATTTCTGTCAATATGGATGATATTTATTATATACATTTTTTATGAATTTTACTATATAAAATGTAAAATATAAAATAAAATGTATTTTCCCAATGAAAATTTTCTAAAAATATGTAATATTTTATTATATATTTTATTATACATTTTCGTCTGTAAGAGAAAACAAAAAGTGATATTGTATTTGGGTCACCTTGTTAAGAGTATTTGAGTCGTTTCTGCAGAATTCCCACACAAGACATAGAGCCAATGATGATATGCCTGTTTCTTTAGCCAGATTCGCCATCACGGAAAATAATAGTGTGAAGATGAGCGGTAAGATAGATTTCGTTTGACTGCAATGTTCCATATATGCAAGGAAAGCCAATTGCGTAAATAAACAAGCAAGAAGATCCGCCCGACCGACAATGCTAGCTACTGCCTCGCTGTGAATTGGATGTACTGCAAAAAGCAGCCCTGCGATTGCTTGAGCCATTGTTTGTCCAGGCAATATCTGAAAAATAAATCACATATTTTATAACCATTGAAAACCTTCGTCCCAATTTATTATTATTATCATTGTTGTTTATTATGATTGTTATGATTATTTTTTGATTGTAGTTCGGATGGATTTGAGACGCCGAGTGTGTACAAAAACGACCAAGTTTATTTTTTCAAAGTTAACTTCAGCTCAAAGTTTTAATGATTGGAGGATAGGTCTGAGTAAAAGACGAATGGGGAGAAGATAAAATTAATGGCTGGATGGGTGATTGAATCCAGAGTCAGTACGTAGGTCATGAAAAAGTGAAACAAGTGATTAGAAAGAAATACTATGACATCAGTAACGCAGACACGTTACGGCTTCCTGGAAGAAAGATAATTTTGGCTCAAAAAGAATTCTTCAAGTTGGAGCCGGCAGTCTACATATGTCCTCTGCAAACTATACGTCCCTTTTTTTTCTTCTTCTTCCCAACTTCGAAAGTATTCGACCGAATAGAAATTTATTGTATATATTGTTAGAATTTAGTTTAGTTGACTTTTTTTGTCAAGTTTCGCGCAAAAGAATCGTGTAATTTGGAATAAAAATTGTCTGCAAGTTTTGGTACCCTGTGATTTGCGAAATTGACATCATTTCACTGAACTCAAAGGCGTTTCGGACGAAATTATAGTATTATGCAGTTGCCTTTCAGTTTTATTTTTTTTTTTTTTTTTTGTCAACGTAAATACAAACTTTCGAACAACTTTTATCGACTGGAAAATTTGTACAATGTATTTGTTTTTTTCCCTCTCTTCATTTTCTTTATTAACTTTTTTTCACGAAAGCACCTGATTTAATCAACCAAAATTATTGTCTACCAAGGTAGTAACGTTTGCACAATTTGTGATACTTGGAATTGATGCTGTTTTACATCAAATATTGGATATTGTAAAACGTTATATTCTCTCGTTGTGTTTCAGTGGAAGAAACTACATCTTTATGTACTTTTTTTGCGTTACATTTATGACGCTGAGGTGTTTCAGTTCGATAAGCTCATCGGCAGTAGAGGCTAAAATCATATTTCAAGATATGTTTACCAAATATAAACATAAAACTGACACCTTGAAAAGCTTTAGTGCCATAAAAGCTATCTACGAAAAACTGAGTACATTCTAAATAATTCAACCGATATCAGTGAGACGAATCAGCTTTCTATAAGTATAAAATCCTTTCAAATGGGACATGCAAAGATTTCAGGTTTTGGTTAAATGTACTCAAAGTCGATTTATTTGGTAGTGGAGACCGACGCCTGGAGACGCATGAAAAAGTTCGATTCGCGGTACTGTAACCGGATAATAACTTATTGTAACGAATGAAAAATTTTTATCGCTATATTTTTGCCCACTTGGGATATTGAAATTTCCTTTGAGTGCATCCATTTTTTATGCCCTGTAATAGGCAACTCAAGAGAGAATCGTTATCACGAATATACGCGTTTATTAAACATTCACCAACGCCTCCTATAATATTTAAAAAGTTTTTGCCTTTAAAAGAATCATTTTTCTGTCTTCAAGTTGCATTTTAACGACGAAAAATATGGTAATCAATTATGAAATTTCATGAAACTATATATAAGCATTTATTCGCGAGTCGCATTTATTCCCGTAAGTAGATTATTCTAATGATGTTTCCAAGTCAAATTACATGAAACTGATTAGCTTGCAAAATATCACTCTTTTTTACTCACGGTATAAATTCGTTCAATTCGCCATTTTTAACCACAATTTAGCGATGAAAAAATTTCGCCCTTAAATAACCGGCGACGAAAGGGATGTGATTTTACAAATTGGTAATTCGTTACAGAAGAAAAGACTTAAATTTTAAAGTTACCGAATTAACGACGTGGAAAAGTAGGTTTCATTCAAGTATTGATTTAACAAAAAAAAGTTTCGAAAAACAATGGAAACAATTTTCAAATTGATCATTATAAAGTTCGAATGAAATGCGATTATTTATTTTTTTTTTTCACTACCCGAGTCAGTGCAAATAAATCCAAGCAACAAAAGCTCGCTTTTAATGTTTTATATTAGCTGCTACTGTGAAGCGTTATAGAGCTGAATATTTATCGAATGAAGAATGCATTTGACCGCCTCAAATTTCATTAGCTGGAAATTTTTTATTTTATTTTTTGTAATTTGAATCAAATGTTCAAAATAAAAACGTTCAAGATCCATACATATTCGGAACGAGATGAAATTTGGCGTACCAAAAATATTAATCAAAAAATTGGTCTGACATGAGAAAAGTATGGCTCGCCATTCGTAAAACTGTTATCCAGTTTTTGGGATCGAATCATTAAACTGAGATGTCACGCGTATATTTCAAAATTTGTTTACGGCGAGCAGCAACACTTGGCAATAAATTCGTATGCCGCGCGGACGGTATAGATTAGACGATATGTATTGTCAATAGTGGGCGATTTTTCATGCACATAAGATCATACAAAGAAAAATCGTACAGTGTATTTCATCAGACGGATGTTTGATCCCGAAGCAGCAACACTTTTTTATTTCGTCCATACAGTATCTCCTGACGTCGTTTGTTTCACGACAGTTCCAGTTTTCATAGCCACGAAATTTATGCGACTAAGAAACCAAGCGCTAATATCAAAATGGATGAAATGTTTTGTCTGCAAACTGAATCCATGAGACTCACTACAAATCAGTGTATAATCATTGTGAATCACTGTGCCTGCGAGTGTTGTGTGTTGATGGCGTGGACAAGAGCATTTGCAACGCAAATTATACGAAAGAGGCACTGTTTTTTCAACGCCCCAGATATACACCGCTGTCAAATTGTGTCTTAAGGCACCGCCGTTTGAATATGCATATTTGATTAATTTCAATCTTTGAAAAAAATGCAGACTCCGTTTTGAAACGAAAATTGTTTATTCAAACACGCTGTTTCAACCCTTTTACACGTTTTTTTTCGTTTGGTATTTTGCAATTCATTTTTCCCCAAGCCGTTCAAGCTCCCATAATGAATCGAAAAATGTTCCGTGTAAAAGAAAAGTGAGACGAAATGATTAAAGTTAATTTATTTTGATTATCAAAAAGCTTTTGCTCCGACTGGTTTTTTTCATCGGATTTGATCAAGCTGGAAATATATCTTGCGGATACTTTTACACTAACAGGATAAATAGTTTATCATGTTTAAGTTTATTCCTGTCCTGATTCTTCTTCATTTCGAACTAGCTTGGTCACATACACACCGTAACGACCACAACAATCAGTCAGGTTCATCGATCCAAAACCGGATAGAATTTTTTCCTATTTCTGCTTTTATTCGATTAATTGTGTTGTTGTACCTCATAGAGAGATAATTTTCCAGGCCATGTCGTACATCGTCATAGAACAATATTCACTGGAATGAAGCATTTTCCAAGGAATGTATACGTATAGTGCACGGAGATTGACTTTTTCTACTGGAATGCAAGCTTTCAATAACACTTCCCATTAAAACACAGTTTATTCAGTAAATCATTTGGTTTTAACTTATTGATTTATTTTTATCAAAATTCACATGAATTATCGCTTTTCAGCATATTTATTATTGATTTTAAATTTCAATTATTCATAATTCAATTCAAAAACATATAATAATACAAATATAAAAATTCACTTGTCGATAAGTTAAAAATAATAGGAGGAAAAAAATTGGTTGTGCTTTCTGGCAACATTACAATCCGTTTTTATAAATTAATCGAATTATTTTATTCGCAACATTTTGTTATTTAATTATAAATTATATTTAGCAGTTGGGAATAAAATAAAATTGAAATTGATTCGAAAAGCCAATCAGCCAAACGAGGAAAATTGGAAAATGTTATCTAGATTTCAAAACAATCAAAGTTTTTAATGACTATGTGTAAAATTTCAGCGTCAACTGAAGTTTCATCTGTAATTAAGTTTGCAATATCCTAAGTTCGAACCCTGGTCATGTACAATTCTGGCAAAAACCAGACTAGTAATTAAGCAAGTGATACCGTGACGAATTGTGGAATTGCCTTTTTTCATTCAATTTTCACGTGCCACTTGAATTCATGTGTTTCCCAACGTGTATACATTTCCTTAAAATATTTTTCACGCGTTCAGTATTTTACAAGGGAATTTCGCATAATATTCAACCTATTTGTGAGCTCGCGTTTGTTTTACAGAAGCCAGGATATTTACCGATACTTTGAAACTATTTTACAAAGTATACTGCATATTGTACATAACTTGAAATTGTAAGAAAATGTAGCGCGGAGATGCAAGAAGCAATCAAATAAGTATCTCGTGTTTTCATGCCGCTATCATTTGCCTGCCCAGCACTGCGGCAAATAAAATATCTTATTAGAAAACAAATTGCAAATATATACGTCAACTTTATCAGCAAATCGAAAGATACGGCTTCTTTCCCCCTCGTAGCTCATTTATTTCGTTGCCTCGCACACTTCTCATATTTTTCCTCATACAAAAAGATTGTACATTCATAAACAGAGACTAATTCCTATCAGGAGCAATTTAACTACCATCGCCATTAGGGGCGAATTCATCGCGATGAAATTTGTCATTTGACTGAATTTGCTTCGATTGATCAAAAAATATATAAACATCGGGCTTGAATCTAAGCTAATTGACATTGGAATAAAATTTGAATCCGAAGTAGTTCAATTAAATAAAAGGTGTCGTTCGTTGAGGATCGCAAGACCGATGGCAAATGTTTTAATTTGCATTGCCAGCTTGCTTTCAAATCTTGTTTGGATAAATCATTTTTAAGTCGAATTTTTGAATATCAATTAGTTGCGATGCACTTTAAGAGAGCCGTTATTCAATATTGACATTTTAATTGTCTTGATTCGATCGAGTTTGACATCGTAAACGTGGTTAACCCACGTCTATACTACTAGAATCATTTCGAGATTGCTTGTACGTGTGAACTAACGCAATATAGCTTAAACAATTTAAACTAACCAAATTATCACGCTGCACCGCCCGGGACGCTTTTATTTTCCATTAAAAAAGTGTCCCGTCGTGTAAAAACGTATATATCTTTGAGATTTTTTTTTTTTTTNTTTTTTTACAGTAATATAAAATCATGAAATTCGACTGGCACAAAAGTCGGCTATAAATTGTAATCCCGTCAATGTTCGATTTTGTAATATCCGTTGAAAAATTGAAATATAACTATTAAAATATTTGTTTATGTATGGTTTCGTATTAAGTTCATGTATCATTCAGAGATTCGTGAGTTTCATGAAAAAGTCAATTATGTATGGTTATTAGATACTGATAACCGCAGTGTGCGGTTGACAAAAGGTTCATGTTATAGCCGCAAAAAGAACTATTGATGTGAAGTGAAAGTTATAAAAATGACCTGGCTTTGATAACAATCATTGCGATTAAATACAAGTCAACGAATATAATGTCATTATATTGAATGGTATTGGTAATTTAGTATGCTTTTGAAAGCACCTGAGCACAAAGCACGCAAATAGCGAATCTTATCCATAATATTTGGTTCATAAATAATTCATAAGTAGATCATTTGCAGGTCACATCACTTTTGCACTTATTGCCATGCATTGTTATGGCGACGCTGCAAATTATACATCCCGGCGATCTTCAAATCATCCCTGATAATTTCATTCAAACAGCCTGAAAAAAAAAAACTATTCAATTTTGCGCGAATTTTTCATCGTTGAAATCCGAGCGGAATTTCCAAGCCGTGTCAAAAAATGCAAATACCATAAGCCATAGTGAAAATTTACGGTCACGCGTTTTTTGAAATAATAAATATAAATATAACCTCATCGAGAATGTAAGCACCGCAAAGGAGCTGGGAAACCGGAGATTTCAATGTAAAAGTTAGAAAAAAATAAGATTTTTCATCGCACACATTTCAAAATTGTATTTTGCGAGCGGAAGCGTCTTTTTTGCCTGCGAAAAAGGATTTCTCCATTTACGCGCGGATAATTTATTAATACACAATTTGCATGTTCCGCGCGTGGAAATTACAAATGCGCTGATTTATCTTTTGGGTGCGCGAATAAAAGTCATGAAACGCAAAATTACCTGCTGGATCTTATTACCGAACATATTTTCGCGCCACGAGTTATTACGTCGATAGCTGTCGAATTCGCAAATTATAAGAACAACATTGCCATCGACAATCGATATAATTACCTTTATTGTCGGAAACACTGCTACCTTTCGGGCTGAATTTAATTTAATTGCTGGAAAAATACGATGGAAAAGTACATTGAAGCCATGCATCACATATTTTTACTCCCCTCTCCTATTTTCGCGTTCCCTTTGATGATGACGGATAATTTTCGTTTTTATTTTTGTTTTGTTATGTTTTATTCCAATAGAGTTACGTCATTTGTTTTCATATAAATAAATATTCATTTTTTTGCACGCTGTAAAAACAACTGTCTTAATTAAAATTTTTCATACACGCATTTGAGGAATAGCAAATTAAAATCGGTCCATATTAATGAATTCCATCTCGTTGGCAGTGGCACTTCGTGTAAGTCACAAAAAAATTTTGTTTGACGTGCGCAAGAGAAGGGGAAAAATTGTCATGTCAATTCAATCATAAATCGAACCGCGATTCAATTATTGATATTGAAAAAAAGCTGATATTGAATCGTACAGCTCGATGATGTTATAAGCGAAATTAAAAATTCACAAACTATGTAAATATATACTCGCACTCTCCGGACACAAGTACCGTCAGATTTCAAAATGTAGAGAAACATTGCATTCAATTCTGTAAGTGGTCTAGAGCACTTGAAGCAATTACTGGTTACGGTGCTTTCAAATGAAAATTCCACCCGATTGTTATGGCTGGCAAAAATGATCGCTTAACAATATTTTGAAACTTGCCATTATACACTCAAGAATTAATTAAATGTCCCTCCGAAGCCCGGGCGAGAAACTAAAGTTTCGAACCAAAAATGTAACGTGTTTCTAATGGGCGGCCGTGAGTGTGCGGCATTGTCGCGTTCATCATGATTATGAATATTTTTGAAAAGAAAAACATAATTACTCACCTTCCGTGCAACTCTTACAACGAGTGCACTACAAATTGCATGAAGTACCACATTAACTACATGATATCCGAGGGGTTCTAGACCTCCAATTATATAGTTTAATCGAAACGTTGCAACGCATAATGGCCGGTAGCTGCCGTGCGAGCCGCTGCCGCGCAGCGGTGTACCCCAAAAATCATTTTCCAGCAGCTTCTGCCATGGGGTGCTCGGCCTCAGGTCCGGATTCGTCAAAATGGCTCTCCTGAAAACAAATAATTCACCATTCAGTGTTCGACGTTCCTTTGATCCCGTGTTTGCTTTTTGTTTTAATTAAGAAAAGGGAAGGCTTCTTCTTTTTTTTTTTTAGTCCACGTCTCCTTTATCATTATGTATAAAAAAGAGTGAACTCATTAAGATCAACCCATTCAGTGACATCTTTTTTTTAAATTAACTCGTTGAGCATTGAACGTACAAGCGTCTACGTGTGAAATCAAAGTTGCATTTGACACTTGGCAGAATGAAGGCACTCATTAACTTCTTCTTGTGGAATCGTTTTGAAATGTCGCATCGTAAGGAACGCTAGTAATAATGTGCATATATTAATGTCACCCTCCGCGGTGACACCACTGAAGAATTTGTCAGCTATAATCACGATGCGTTTGTTGAGTCATCGCGCGACGACGTATCAGACGAATTCATTTGGGTCAAAAACACTGCATAAAGAACCCCGACGGCATCATTTCAAAATATATTTCACAGGTCGACTTTATTGCACGGGATTCAAATCGAGAAAGAGCAACAGATCCAGAAACTCTATTGGTTTCTTTTATTTTTTTATTTCACAAAGGACTAATTAATGGGCCTACCGCAAATTGACTAAAGTTCAAATTAAGGCGCAAACAAAATTTTCAAGCCTAATTATGTAATTTGCCTAACAAATTGTCTTGTGTCGTGTGTTTATGCAGGGCGTGAAAATTCAAATTCACAAATACGGTTACATGTATGTATAATGCATGTATGATGTGTGTGTGAAACGATAAACTGCCTCTGCCTGGGAGATTCTTTCGGCCCTGATTTTCATTGACAATTAATCATTTATTAGAAAATAAGGCATTAGCGAGGTATTAGTAGGGTAATCTCGTTTCTAAAATGTAGCCCTAATCCGATTTGTGACGCCCCACCTTAATAAAACATCAGGTGCTTCTAAAGAACAGATAAGGATATTATATTAGGATAAGTCCTGAGACGGCATTTTCATACAGCAAATGATTAGGCTTTTTTGCGAACGAGATAAGGGCCAAATTTCACAATGTCTGTCAGAGATATTAATTCATCAAAAAATCATAAATCCGTTGAATTATAGAGGATGTGAGCAAACAGAGGCAAAGAGTGAGAAATCTTGATTGAATATTCGCACGGAAATCTCGACTAATTTTTTTAGTGTGCTTATGCACTTAATTCTTTAAATGCCTTAATCTCAGGTACTTTTAACGATGTTCTTAAATGATACTTATCAGTCCTCCGGTGGTGCTTGATGCCTCTAATGTGTATTATTATCACTGCCAGTTTTCTCCGGACAGAAAGGTCGCCCATCCAGTTTACGTGTTTTTAGTTTTATTCGCAAACTAGGCGTTGCGCTTAAACGAAAGTTGTATAATCAAATCAACTAATTTGTACGTGGACCTATCCGTTTTCATAGCACTTCTGTTGGCGTAAATACCAATGCGAAACAATTTTCATCAACACTGTAACAAAAATGACTGGGGACAAATTATTCAGATTCCAAACGGTCATTTTCAGTGCGCGCCATCTATCAGAACTAAAGCTCTAGAGTTTTTTCATTGTTTGCAAATTGTAAACAGAGCTTCAGAGCACCAAACAAAAAAATCGTTATTCTTCAGTAGAAAATTGAGGTTTGTTGTTTAGTCATTTCTAGTCGAACTCATTCATGCCAACTTGACAATTTAGCAAAACATTAAACATAAATTACAATTTTTTGACAGAGCATACGAATCAGCTGACGCATAACCTATAAGATTTTCCTTATTGATTTTGTTAAAAACATTGTAGGTTTAGAATTCGGGTCAAAATTAACGGAAAATTTACATTGTGCAATTCGTTTGATTTGATTTAAAAAATATAGGCTTATAAAAATATATTAGAAAAAAAATAGAAATTAGAAAAAGTTTTTTAAAATTTCGGATCAAGTTATTTAATTTTTAGTCAATCAAAAAACGAACTGGAGAATGTAGGTAAACTAAATATAGTTATGATAACTGAAATTTTAATATTAGCTACTAGATTTCCAGTTACACTAAAAAGTGTAAACGCCAGAACCAAAATAAAAGTTGAATCAACGAAATAAACTTTTCTCAGTGCGATCTTCAAATTTCGAATAAATCTTTTAGTCTTTTTATATATACCATGCTTCGAATTAAGATGTATTGTTTTAATTAACAAATTGAGAACAGTTTCCATTTCTTAGGAAAAGCAATTGCAAATTTGTCGTGACTGAATAACGTGGATTTACAAATTTACAGGTACTAATGAATGCGAATAAAATGGTTAAACCTACTTCGTAGCCGAAACTAAATTTACTTAGACAAGGACGCCAAAAAATATCAACACACTGGATGAACCATAGCCAAGGGGCTTTTCTCATTCGACCTTTGTTGATTTCGTGAGTTCACTATGTTTATTGTTTCTCTGTTTAAGGTATTATACATTCAGTTAATGTTCTGTTCTGCTTTTTTCGTTTGACCTCACAACGCTCAATTTCGTAAAGATTATGGAGCTCCATTAAATTGTATTAAACCCGGGATAAAATTTTTCGCAAGAAAGTAATGTTGCTCAATTGACATTTATGCGTTACAAAATCGATATTTGTTTTCTCAGGAAAAGGGTGATGGCCCGATGTGTACTCATTCATCATTACCCATGTCGTCGATGATTTTATGATAATTGCAAATGTGTATTTATTATTATATATAATATTCACATTCGCTCTGGGCAAATGTTAATTGGAAAATTTATAGAGATGTGTTTTCGAAAATAGTTTTTATTTCGAGGAACATATGCACTTCCCATTAACGGCATAACAAATTTTGTTTGCTGATGAAATATTTTCCAATGAGGTAATGCAAAAAAATATCGGAACATTCGTATGTGCTTACAAAGTTATACTTTTTGTGACCGTTTTTTTTTCTGATGAATCAAAAATGTGTCAAGAGTGAAAAAAAAAAAAATAAATAATAATGAAATCACTTTTTCACGACAGAAACAAGTTTACCACCCGTCAAAGGTTGCAATTAAGCGTTTTTTGTGCGGAATACGTGAATTACCGGTGTGCCGAACGATCGGCACAAATCAAATATTTAAAATTTGAAAACGTCCGAACAGTGTAGGTAACGAATTACCTAAAAAATTGTTCCATGATATAAAAAATGATCTCGGCATAAAGCGTTGGATTTTCTGTTTGTCTCTCACATTCGATTGGGGAATTGATTTCACTGTTTACTCTTTTGCGAGAAAGAAACGAAGACAAAAAAAGGCATCGGACGTTTTGACAATGAAAATTTATTTCACTAGAATATTCTTGTGTAGATAACGATGAGATATCACTATACAATATATCATAAATACACGTTTATCATATATAAGGTGTAGCACGTTTTCCCTGCTCTGAGAATCCAATGCACAATTCATAACTAATGTGACGTAGGGCAAAGCACATAATGATTAAATATTCACGAAGAAATCTTGAGCGTTTAAAAAGTTAAGGCTCTCGCCGAATGTAGTGTGAAACGAGAATCGTTCGAAAAAATTTCTTTGCCATTATGAAAGCTAATGCGTGGAATTAATTCGTGTCATTTTACAATTCACGTAAGCAAACGCAGTTAGGCGATGAGAAAAAATTGAATCACCCTTTGAAATTGACATCTTCTAACTAAATCAACCTGATTTGCATCCGGAATTTATTTTAATCCCATCTTTAAACATTTTTGAAAACGGAATAAACATTTTTTTTGCCATGTGTTGAATATTCATTACTGTTTAAATTTAAATTCTTTTTTTTATTTTCAGCCTCTCTCTCTCTTTCTTGTTAAGATTACATTTTGCCGAGATTTATTGTAATATTTGTGTGCAACGAAACAAATAAGGAGAAACGAATTTCCATTATTGTATTGAAAATTAGATTGTGACTTGGACGAGACAGTTGGCTGCAACGTTTTTGCGTTAAAGGCAAGAGCTGTAAAAGGAATGAAGAAAAAGCGAGGTGTTACCAAGGGCGGCAGGTGGTTAAATAAAACAGTACAGACCCGTGTACGTCAGCATCAAAAATCATTTGTTTCTGATATTTATGTAATTGTTATGTACAAAAATTCGTCTTATTTTATTTATGCCTTTTGCTTGCAGCTTGAACGTCACAAATTTGAATGCACATTACGAATGCACAAAACTGAAAACGAAACAACCTGCGAAGCTGAAATGACAACTTCAAGATATTCTCGAAAATGTACAATTCAGACATTCTCATAGTCGACGTTTCCAGTATAATTGAACACTTTTTCTAATTGCAATACAGCCAAATGGATTCGCCATGTGACGAGGACAATGCTAAAGATTACGGTCAGGTTTTACAATTTTTTTTTTCTTCAAACCCACGACGGACTGCATAATTTATTTCTTACCGGGGACATGTTTTAATCAATTTAAGTGCAACAAGTGTTGACAAAATATTTGTCTCTAGTTTCAAAAGGTACGTTAGAAACAATTAACTCACATGCGTCGAAAACGAAGTGCATGCATTCAAGTGATGCCATGCCGCAAAATACATTCCCTATATATTCTTGTCGTGAAGTATTGCCTATTAACGAGCATCTGTGTTTTACCTCGTCAGTCAATTTTTTTCTACGGCTTGAAACCGAACTTTTTTGGGAAAAAACATCGTTCAAATTGTCGAGTAGGCTTTTTCGTGCAAAAACATGCTCTGAATACATTTTTTTCCCCCTCTGTCAATTGATTTAAAATATCATTTTTGTGCCAAATGATTTTTTGCTTTGCTTTTTATATTGTTGTTTTTATATAATACACAGACAACGGAATAAAAAAAAATCTCATCGCGATTTTTGTTGCAAATGTTAACAATTTGTTTTTATCTTTCCCTGTGGATCGACGCTTTCATTTATTTATTAATAGGGTCGAATTCAAAAATACTCTTAAATCCAATACTGCCAATAAAAAATCTCGAGACGAATTTGCATCCACATATTGGCTAGATTCTTCTTTGCATCACAGTATAATAAACGTGCAAACATTTTCCTCATTAAACATATGTATTTTTCCAAACATCCACGTTGTTAACAAAGGAAAAAAAAAAAGCAAACAGATCTTTCGCTTTGTGCTTGATGTCCTGTTCATTAGTTTAATTGTTGAATGGTTTTACATTGTTCACTGGTTAATAATCTTTTTTACAAACAAAAGTTGAAAGTTATTTTGGCCTTTCAAAGAGATGGATATAATTGCATTTCGAATAAAAGAAGAAGCGAAACAAAAAACATTAACGAATTTGTACATTAACCGTAAATGACTTTTTGACATTTCCAAATTTGCTAGTAATTAATTCAACTAATTTCACGAACAAAAGAGGGAAAAATTTTCTTTGAAATTTTGTTCCTTGACATGTGGGAGACATGTCAAAAGGAGAAATTTCAAATTGAATTCAAAGAATGTGATAATCTGTACTTATTTCTTCTAAGATTTTGCTAGAGGCAAATGTAGCGAAATAATGAGAATCATTTTCGGTGCATAGCAACTGATGTTCTTTGACTTTCCGTTTTATCAAAAATGGTTAGTTCAAGTTACAACCGAGGTGAAATATAATAATCAATTAAGCATGTCCCATATACTCATGCATGTACTTTTAATGATTTTAACTGGTTCTTGCTAACTGTCGGGGACGCATATCCGTCGCTGATGTTGTTTGAAATTTAAAAAAATACGTCAAGTTAATCTCAGTTGCAGGCCATAACTAATAAAAAATGCATGTAATTATAAATCAAATTTACGGCTGAGCCGGATCGAGCAATTTTGTACTCGGGCATTTTTATTGTCGCGCACGTCGTAATTATTTGTTCGATTAAATAACGATTCATAAATTTTGACGACATCTCTCAAACGACAACATAACAAAATTCAGCCGGGCTAAGCACTCCGCTGCTTGCTTTACATTTTGTTAAACTAAAAGTCTATCTAACCAAAGTCATCTAATATTCAGGATGAAAAATTATTATTTCGCATCATGTTCGCAGAGTAATTAATACTTGGCTCGGAGACACTGCCGTGTCATCTGATTTTATATCACTCGCAAAATTTAATTTCTTCTAAGAATTTATTTGCAAAGGTACGACCAACCATAGCTGGAAAAAAAAATCTTACAAACAAAATTGTTCAACATCGAACAAAATGTATATTACTATACCCAAAAGGAAACGAAACAAGAAAAAATTGAAAAACATAAATCTGAAATTCAAAAGTATACCGACCATCTCGATTGCATAGCAATAATTGCCCGGCTATAGTTGCAAAAACAATTTTCGTTTTCAAAAATATTTCTGGAATTTCAATCGAGCACGTTTATCAACGAAATAACACCGCCGTATGTTTACTCAAGAAGATGAAAAGTAAAATAAACAGAACTAAAACGTTTGTTTGAAGCACAAATTTATTTTTTCGAGTGAGTTTTTTGCCAGCACATATTACACACTTTTTTTGCAATTTTTATTCTTGCGACCCCGGCAGCACCCCAAGCACACATTGAAACCCGAGGGTGAAAGGGGGAAGGGGGGAGGGAGAGACGAGATCAAGGGGGGGGGAGGGGGTTGAAGAACAAAATCTAAACCGGCGTGGCAAAAAAAATGGACGCAAAGTGGTAAAAATAATGAGAGGTTCTGGCAAATTTGTATCGATTGTGGGGACAAAGTGTAATAAAGGAGCTGGGGACGAGGGCATCAAAGAGCCGGCGGGTTGCGTTTCTCCTGGGAGCGACAGTGAATTTTGAAAATACCAACCGGTCATCGTAGACGAACCCTCCGTACAAAGTGCCATAATAGAGTATCGTTGCTACAAGCGCGCAAGCTAAAGCTAGGATATCCATATCACATTGCGGCGGCAACGGCAACGGTGTCGGTAGTGGTGGAAAACCCGACGCTTTCCTAACTTGTTGCACAAGTCTTCCTTGATGCCTGTCTTTTTCCTCAGCGAGTTGTCTCCTGGCTAATTCGTTCTGTACTTGAAGTTCATCTCGGAGACGACGTAGAGTTCGAACATGACAGAACCTCGCGGCGAAGGACGAGCACGAGACTTGCCTTTCTATGACTACAACTTTTTGTTTGGCCTTATGAGGCCTGTCAAATGGGTCGCAAGCCGAGTTTCGTGACAATTTGAATCACAGAATGTGCACTTCACTGCGGCCAGCCCGAATATCTAGGGCCGGAAATCACTCAGCTCGCAACATGCGACAAACACTTTGTCACAGAAAATTTGATGGTGGCGTGGCTACAGATCTCCAAGGATTTCGTGTGTCCTCGCGGAAGGACTAATGGCGAATGGCGTTGCGATGCGTCGTTCGTTGATTTCGCGACGAGGATCTCGTTGTAAATACACGCGAGCAGATCGTGATAATAGCCTGTGCGTTTTCGGTGTAATTGTAAACTGTATTATCGTCACCACCCGTCGGAAAGCATGAGCTTTGTACCAACTAGATACGGACATCGATCGAATGAGCGCTTGCGCTTACCCGTTCTTGTATTTTCAAGTTCGTTCCTCTCTTTCTTTTAGTCCACCTTCTCGCGCGCGCTACCCCCCACACGCATTTACTCCTTTTACTCCCCATTTTCATCACCACCTCATTTACATCATGTTTATAACACTTTAGAAAAAAAAAAGAAACGCCTTTTTATTTATTATACAAAGGCAACCCCCCACCATTTCCACCCCACCCACGGTGCCACCGATGAAAGGCTATCAGTTCATAAACTATTCGATATTTGTTTACGCCGATCTTAAAAATCAACAAAAGCAAAGCAAACATTTCGATTAATGGAAGATATTTGATGCCAGCGCTCATGAACACGACGAAAAATATAAATATAATATAGATTGGAGCAACTTTTTTTTTCAAATATTGCCGAATCCAGAGAGAGCAGGCGGAAAAAAAATAGAGTCGTGTAATAATCGATTTCATCTGCACCAGAGAAGATACTTCAGTTTGCTGCTGCAACTACTGAAAATTAATATTCGCAGTGTTACCTTGAACACAATATGTTATTTATTTCAACTACAAAATTATCGAGCGTTGATTAACGTTCAATTATAACGAAATAACATACAAACGATACAATTACACTGTTCAATTTGGAACGAATAAAATGGAAATTGATACTTGAAACAATATATGATAATTAATGAATTTGGAAAACTGATTGAAGTGCGTTTGTTTAATGCACCTGGTGCTACGTTTGTATGTGTTTAACAAATTATTTTTACCATTAAAAGCCGTGACATTGTCATTTCCTTAAATACACATGCTGTTCAATTTGTGACTTGTATTGGATATTTATTTTGTTAGCAGTTTAAAAAAAAATTTTTTTTTCTTCATGAGTTTTAAATATTGTAATACTTTTATTCCATTATCATTAATTATGAATGGAAAGTAACAAACAAAAGCTGTTTACTTGGGCTGGCCAATTTTTTCTCGACACTGAAAATAATTGTAAAGCAATTAAACAATTATACGATTCATTAATGTGTTTGAAAGCTTTTAACGTGTTTTCTTCATTTTATCAATCGTTTCAGCATAGGAGGGCTCAAGTTTTGTATTGTATTCAATGCAACGTTGATGAAGAAATGCAGAGCATGTATGAAATCAAATCATTTTTAATCATATTTGATCATTTTATAATGGATGCGAAACAGAATCGATGTTTCACAGTATAATACATCACGTGAATTGTTATACCCGTTATTCAGAGAAAAAACGCGTTCACAAAAAATAAATATTTAACTTATTATCGAGGAAATTCGTTCATCAGACGAGTTAACCTAATTTAAAGAGAATCCATTTGGTATTACGCGAGAGAAAAATCCAAAGTAAAATATATGTGTGTAAAATTAAGAATCGAGAATAAAAAGTCTTAACATTTGCACAAGATTGGATTTTATTTATTCTTCGCGTCACGATATGAATTTTTTCATTTTCCTACATTCATTTTTGATACTAATTTTTTTTTTTTTTTTTTTTTTTTTTTGTCCAAAGGAATTGAAAGGTACGTACATAAAGTATTGTCTGAGGATTCAAAACAAAGTTTATTTATAAATAGTTGTTTATATCAAAAAAATACCTGACATTTTATGCAAACAAATTAAATTCACAACATACTTTAGTCATTTTTCAGTGGGTGGAAAAAAATGCAATTAAATCAATGATGGAAGAAAATAAATTTTGAATAAACTCAATTGATTTTCACCGTGTAAATATAATGTTATTTTTATATTAATGAGCGTACTAAAATGGCCATGAATCCTTTATAGGATCAAAACTTCATTAGAATTTGTTGTTGATAATTGATGAAGGAAGTTTAAAATTATTATTGATGTTAAAAAGAACATTCATAATTGTTGAGCCTTTTAATGAAAAATCAATCAACATTTATTCAAATTTATCATAAAATTTCTGCGGTGATGAGGAAATTATTTGTTCAAATGATGATATTTATATAATCACTGCGCCTGAATTAAAATTGCTTTAATCAACATAAAAGCAACATTGAATAGACATTAGCCACCAAATTGACAGCTTCATATTTATGACCAAGTAATTAATATAAACAAACTGATGTCCTATTTGTAACATATTTGCCTCATCTTCGACCGGATCCAAAGTGTTAATTCAATTCAAATTTGCTCCAGTCATCGAGTTCGCAAAACTTTAAATAAAAGTGTCAGTTATAACCGGCGAAATTGCAAATATGCAACATTTTTATTTTTAAATTGCGGATGCAATTTCGATATTCGATCATCATTTCTGAAAGGAAAATAATTTATGCGATTTGTAACATAGATAGGCGTCTATTGCTGAATAAACTGGAGTCAACTGATGTATTGCTCCTGCATTATGATTACGTTGATAATAAATTTTCCTAAGATGGTAACGAAGGCTATACACAGGGGCTTAGTAACTGTGGATACATTAAATTTCCATGCTCAACACACATGGGAGAAATAGAGACTGCGACAGTTTGTGGCCCAATTAAAATATGTATTTCGTTTACAAAAAAGAGGAATAAGCATATTTACAAGATGAAACCATCGCCAATTATTCGATTCTCAACAGTACAAAATTGTATCCCATCTTTTTCATTTGAAAGAAGCGAATTCGACTTCCTCATCGGTTCAATTGAACTTGCAACGTAATTTGCCTTTCCACCTTTTCGATTTTTATTGAAGTTTATCGTTACAGATTACATAATAACCCAAGTGATAAGCAAACTGAAGGCAATAGCGCAAAAATAAAGTCAACTATATTCGCTATCGTGTAATTAGTCATACTTTTTGTGTCAACGAAAGTCTTTTGATACTTTTCGTAATAAGATTTTTATATGAATGAAGCATAACAGATTCTCAAATCGAATAAGTACGTAAATAAGTAGCAGTAACTGTTGAAGCCTTTCAAGGAGTTAAACCAGTGTACACTTTTATATCACCCTCTTTTGGAAGAATAAAGCAATCGTTTGGTGATCATAAGATTTTTTTTCCTTCTCAGCTGATGCTAACGAGTAAGTCTGATGTTGAGATACAAAAAAATCTCTGAAGAATTAAAATTATTCAAATATTATTTCATTAAGTTCGATTCGAATCATTTTTCAGTTCGATGAAATACGGTTTATGATTTCCAAAGATCAGAAACTTTCTTATTAAATTCAGTATACGTGCATTTGTTTCGTTTCAAATTATTGATTCATTTTATCATCATCCACTTTTTTATTGATTCAAAACAGAACCTAAATTTGAATTTTGTAAACTCCAAATTTGTTCATCGCCTTAACCTATTTATAAACTAACCAATTTTTCATTTATTTATTATCGCATTTTTTGTCAGAGTCCATTTTTATATTATTTATAAAATAAATGTCATCCATTTGAGGGAAAATCGGATGTCAAAAACTAAGGCCGATTTGTAGACTAAGACCCGTCAATATGTAACAGGTTGATGCTTCTAAAAATCCTCAAGTGAAGAGTTAACTTGAGGCAGAAGCATGTGAAAAACAGCAATCCACTTTTGTTCCCGTAACGCGTCAAAAAAATGACGCGTTTCAGAATGTGCTCAAGCGTAACGACGAAAAGTAAAAGCACAAATTTAATAATTATGTAAAATTGAATGAAATTACAATAAGAAATTGAAGACGTTAAGACGATTTGAAAATGTGATATTCGCATCGTTGAAGTGCAGTGTATCAGAAAATTGACTTCAGAGATTTTAGACTTAGAGCTTGATAATTTCATTTCACCTATAGGAATCAAATTAAATATATATTATGTACATTGTAATTTTTCATTTTCATAAGTTTGTTCTAGTTACGGGTTTGGAAAAGTTATTCAAATGGATCGTTGAGATTACAAAAAATGGGAATAATAAATAGAATTGAGTTACCTTTTTTTTCTACGCACTGTTGAAAAACAGAGAGAACTCCGGGAAAGATACATGAACGTAAAGTGTTCCATAGCTCGGTGGTTGTACAGATATTACCGAAAATTTAGTTTTATTGCTCAAGTCAAGATTATCACGCGGATCAACAACTCCGGCAACTTCGGATGATAATATAACTTCCGAGCGAAACATTAGTTTGATAACAAAGAAGTACATACTGCGTCCACTTATGTTCAAGTTAATCTCACTTGCGGAAGAAGAACAAGAATGCAGAAACAAAATTATCAGTTAGTGTATTTCATTTATTGTTATGCGTTTAAAATTTTTGTTCCCGACATTTTTTTATCGCTTCGGATTGGCCGCGACATTTTATGCTGGCTACATTTTGGTCTTTGAGGACACAACCGATGTTTCTCCTCGAGTACGAAGAAAAGCACTTAATAGAAAAAAAAATAAAAAATTTTGTTCGTGAATAAAAAAGTAAAATTCATGACAGAAGCTTATTTGAGATAATTTTTGGATAAGACCTTTTCAGGATCAAAAGTGTGTTGCAAATTTATGCGCTTGTTAGTGCAAGAGATTTATTATTCCATTATTGCGAATCCTAACGAAGGACTCTCTTGGTCGACAAAAAATATCGCAATATTTTGCAGAGAGCGAAATTCGTCTCGAGATCAGCGCGGAAATTTTGACAATTCTCGCGAAGCGCGACGTTCGAGCCATTTGCCGTGGAAAATGTGGCGCCGCTCTGGATAATTTATTCCA
This sequence comes from Trissolcus basalis, assembly GCA_025266255.1. Classification (NCBI taxonomy): domain Eukaryota; kingdom Metazoa; phylum Arthropoda; class Insecta; order Hymenoptera; family Scelionidae; genus Trissolcus; species Trissolcus basalis. The sequence goes on from JAAMPD010000826.1 coordinate 60,798, forward strand.
TGTTCTGTTCAATGTGAGAGCTTAAATATGTTGTTTCCGAAAGTGTTTTCCAAGGGAAAAACATTGAATTCTCGTTGGGTATTAAAACGGGCGGAAATGATAAGATCTGTATTTTCGACTGTTTTTATTTGTCAATTTTCTTTTTTTTTTTTTTTTCCTGAAACTTGATCAAATTGACGTTAAATTCGCACTTCAGACGCATGCCGAATGAAAATATCAAATTCACCGTGCACTATTTTTACGAGAAGTGAAATATGACACGCAGAGACTTAACGTAGGAGACAGCATTTTTTTCTATACGGAAATTTTTAATATAATATGATGTACTTTAAAAATTAGTTCCTATATCCCCTATTTTATGTGATGAAAATATAAAAAAAATTGAGTTTCTAGTAAAAGACCCTTTAAAGTAAAGACCCTCAAAGCTTGTCTGTTAAAGATTTTTTTTCACTTGAAAAATGAATCGCTCGAATGAACAAATTCAGCGAATCATTTTATTTTGTATGAAATTTTAATAGAATATAGTGTTGCTGCAACCCGGCAGAAAGCTGTTATATGATATTAACTTGCATTTGCATACTTATTTGAATGATACGACATAAAATGTACCGGAAAAACAATAATACGTTTCAAGCGATCATATTTTACTGCCAAATTTAAAAAGCACGAACAAATTCTAATTACCATCTAACATATTCGAAATGACAAATGGCTTTTGGTGTCCGGACGCAAATGATATCTTAAGGTACATTAGTGCGAAGATCGGCTCTTCGTATTTGCCATTTTGCGAGTTCATCTAAATATTAAAATTGATTTAATTTTCATTTAATTTATTCAACGAAATTCTCCTTGCATGTCCGAGTATAAGTTGGAACAGTTTGTACAGGGAATTCGAAATCGAAACAGTTTGAATTAGAACAGTCGAAATGTCTTTTCCCCAGTGGCCGGTATATACAATGCAAAACTATTATTGATTCATTGAAAAGTTATGGTTTAGGGGATCGATTAGCGTTGATTTCATTATGCAAACTTCCGAATTTTCATTATTCATTTCAAATTCAAAATATTTGGACAAAATAAATTAACGGCTGCTTAAAAATTCATAGAAAAAGTGTACCCAATCGGACGGTTAAATATTTACATACAATTTGATTCGATTATGCTTGAGGAACATTTTGTTAGGTTTTGTAAAATATTGAATCCTCGAAGATTAGATGTTACAAATTGTTGTTTGGACAGTTCCAATTGTTCAACATTGACACCGATTTAGTAATATAGGTGTACGTATATCCCTAATGTTCCAATATTTGATCTCTATAGAACATAATTCGCAGTATAGTTAATCTACAAACACTGTATTGGTACAAGGCCATTACCCCATCACGTCACCGAAAAACGTTCATTTTAATGATTCATCTAAATTATGACAATTAAAATTGTGAACGGTGAACATCGCATCTAATTAATCGCAACATCATCGAAACTTGAACTAATATTTGAATTTCATCAAAATGTATAACCATTCGATGAGAAATTTTGTACCAAAAATAATCACATAATTAATACACATTGAACGATAACTAATTTACACTTTATTACATTTATAGAAATTTGCATGCTATTAATCAATCGTTTAATTTGATACCCAGTGGGGGGAACAATGATGAAACTGTTGCTGTCAATAATTTTACTATTTGGTTCGAGCCAGCCTTACATCTACGAAAGGTACTCGGCAAAACTGTTTTTGCACATTTGTTAACAACATTAAAATTATCAATTACAAATTGAAATTAACTGTCAAAAATGTTAAGCTCGGAAAGCTGCTCGCCAAAGTTGGTATAAATTTGTACCCAGTTCTGCGGTCACAAGATAATAAGTTTAGTTGAAGTAGTTCAAAAAGTAATTCAAACCCGGTGTTTAATTTGTGAATGTTGGTAACATATTGCAGTCAAAACTATAAAAGATTTTGATCCAACTTTAACCACCTGTAACAATGAGCTCGAACGGTTTTCAAACTTCCAGAAAGAGATGATGCAATCAGCAAAAATTATAACCTCCTTTTTTTTGCTAATCAAAATGCAAATGATGATTCGAACATTTTCTTTCAGTTTTACCGCAGGTCCTTTATTATATTATAATTACCATGTCAATAACATCGCGGACCAAATTCTGCCGGTTGTATCCACAGTTTTAAAGAAACTTGGTCTCGATCCTTTATCAGTGCCTTCCATCAACGAAGACTTTGAACTAGTGAGTAACTCATCTTTATGACTGAATAATTAAAATTTCGGTTCATTAAGACGTTCGGTTCGACGTTGCCAGCAAGATTTCAACTTTTCAACTCTTTCCCCTTAATTCACCGCAGAGAAAAACGGTTTAAAGTTTCTCAATACGATCCCTTAGTAAAAAATTGAACCGAAGACCCATAAAGGGCTTGAACGAAAAATGATAGCCGGGTCCTTGAGAGGCAACCCGTCTGGACCTCCGTACAATTTTTATATCTATGAGCAAACAATAATGGGATGTTATTATTCCCTAGAAACGATCGAATCTTGGCTCGCATCATTTTGGCTACAATATTATGAAAATATCACTCAACCAACAACGGACGTTTTATCCATCTCGTCCACTTTTTTGTTCTCTCCCTCTAAAAAGTGTGTTTTTGCAACCAAACGTGAATTACAAAGGGAGCAGAACTAACGCATTTAAATGACAGAAAGCACCCAAATTGAGAGAAAAAAAAATCAAATACTGCGCACTTGTGGTAGCCATCGCTATAGTTTATTCGACGCTCCGGATGTAAGCACCACCACGCGGTATTCAGCACGAATTTTTCGATTTGAATTTTTACTTTTATTGGCCCTCATTTCTTTGCTTTTGAAGTTGCATTTTTTGGCGCCGTTGATTTCTTTTTTTTCGACTGTTTGTCTGGCTTGATTTTGAATAAGAAAAATTTGCCGGGGAAATTGTAATGCGGAGTTGTAATGAGGGAAATTTGGAGTACATAAATTGCGTAGTTTGTTTCGTAATTGACGCGAAAATGTGAGGTTCAGATTCGAGAATTTTGCACATAGAAACGAAGAAACAAGGTGATCAGTCGGGTCGAAGGACGCCAATGAATCTGCCCCGTCGTCTGTATCGGTAAAACGTTATTACGCCACGTTATTACGCTCATAAGGGGGTGATTCAAATAATAAATCGACCCGGCAAGTTCGAACGTGGAAAGTTCAAAGTTGAAAAAAGTGGTCCATGAAATCTTGTCGAAAAGTGAAGCGGAAAGAAGGCATTTTTTATATTTCATTTAGTTTCCACAACTTTTTAATTGTCGCGAGTTAAAAGTTAAGTTTACTTTGGGCGATGGTTCATTCCCATTTCCTGAAATTGAGAAGGAATAACCATTTTGTTTGATTTCGATGTTCAATTGATTTTTTTCAATTTTCGCACTGTGTACACTTTAGATTTATACTTTTTCGTTTGAATTTGACATTTTTTAGATTCAAATTGATGGCGTGAAAAATCTCGGCAATAAGATCACGAGATGAAAATGAATTTCCACGTGACTGGTTTGCCGATACTTATAAATTATCATTTTTGCGCTGCCATTTCTGCTGATCCTTAATTAACTTTTTCTTCAGTAATGTTTCATCTTTTTTTGTGTGTGTTCCAGAATGTATGGTCGAATCTCAATAGGAAAATTAATGTTCATCTGCCGTCCGGAAATTTATCGAAACTTTCTGCTATTGCAAGACATGGAAACACCACGTTGCTGTTCAGGGACGATGTCGTCTATTTGAAAGTAGGCGTGATACACAATTATTTGGAGGTAAGTTTCGCACGGATTGTTCCATCGCAAATCAACAAAGCCTGCAGATATGCGAAACTCGTTCTTGCAACTTTTAATATTGTATTCACTTCGGTACACAAATTTACAACTGATTTCGATCAGGTTTGTCGATAAAATTCGTTCGGTTTTGTTTTTAGAAAAAGAGAAACTAAAAATAAAAAAAAAAAACAAGCTAAAAATTTAATTTCAATCACTCTGCTCGTTGCGAACTGAAAATCACCGGATAAAGTATAGACAATAGATTTTTTTCACGATTAGGTCAGTATACGTGAGCAGATTAAACAATTTTCATGGATTACAAAAATAAAACGAATAGAACAAACAGTATGAGCGCTTCTTGTTGTTTATTAATAAAAAAGATAACAGATCAGTGAGAGAAAGAGCCATGTTTAAACACGAATATTTTTTGCAGGGAAGATTTAATTACAACATGTATACGTTTCCCGTCATGCTCCAGGGTGTTTTGAATGTTACCATTTATGATGCAATGACAATGCTTTACTTCGCATATGACTGGCAGAATTCAAGTTTATCATTGAAAAATATTCAAATCAAAGAAATACGGTAAAGTCCTAACATTTTTTTTTCACTGAATTTCATTTCAAGTTAGGCGGAATGAAATTTGCAGCTTTTATTCTTTTCGTTTGACAAAACAAAAATGGGTTTCCAGATTGAATCAAATTTTCGATAAATTAAATCCAAAAACGTTGTACAAAGAATTTGCGAAATATCAATTCAATTTTGTTACGTGAAAAACATTTTTGATTGCTATTTTTTACGCAAGATTATATATTTTTTATTTTCATTTTTGTTCAACTTTCTTGCGTCTTTGTAAATGAAGAAATAAGACACCTGAAAAAAAGGTATATAATTTCAGTGATTGGCAATCGGCTGGTTCAAAAATGTTCAATCAAAATATCTGGCATTGCTCGCGCTTTCAACAATTGCATTTGAAAATATTTCACAATTTCAAAGCCTAATTATGGGAGCTGTGCTGCGGAATTACTTTAACGATTCGACAAGCGCAGTATCCTATAGATGAAGATGTCTTGTAGCTAGTTAATGTCCCTGGTAATCCAGCCGAACATCACCTGTCAATACGAACACCAAATCTCATCTTTTGGGATCTTTTTGTGCAGCCTCTGGTAACTTACACGTCCACCAATTTAATTCTCGTTGTTGTTAATTAACTGCAAAGATTTCAAGGGGGAAAAAAGTTTCGAGTATATACATTGCTGTGTACGTTTAAAATGATTATAGTACAAAGCAGCAAAAAGGCTGAGCTTGTGGGAAAAATGTGCAAAGTTACAAAAAAAAGAAGGATCCTGAAATATGAACTGATTAGTAAATTTACGAATTTCATGACGATAGACTCCCCCAAACCGCATTCGTATCTCTCTTTCCCCGGCTTATTCCGAGTAAAGAGCAGTAATAACCCATCCCTTGAAACCGGGCCAGACTGCTTTTTGCATAGGAATTTTTTGTCCCATTAACAAAAACTCGCCCATCTGAAATATGAAATCATTAATTCATCAACGGTGATAAGTTCCAATTTGTTACAGATGATCGTCGTATTATCAATTCGCCTATTTTTTTAACAATAGGAATTCTAAATTTTGATGGATTAGGCCAGCATTGACCCTTTTCAAATTTTATCAAAATATGTAAACGTGCTCCGCTAAAAATGACTAAAATTTCAATAAATTTCAAAAGTCCACAATTGTTCTCAAAATTTTATTCTATAATAGAAAATACTTAAATTAGTTGAATTCTAATAAACTAGACCAAAAATGAAAAATTAAAGCACAGTCAATGAAATTAAAAATTTCGTTCAACTTTTTGGTGATCATGAAATGAATGAAAAATGAAAAATATTTCATTTGGATAAATCCAAAAGTATTTTGCTACCCAGAATTACTATTTTAACCGACAATCTATTTTATCGAACTCAAATTTACGAATTCATAGTTTTTGCATCTGGTAATTATTTTCTAATGAAACAATTTAATTAATGAAGTTATATTATAGTAAGTGGAACAGCTGTTATATTTAGGAATTGTTATAAGAATGGAATTTAAAATGTTGTAATCTTTATTTTAAAAATTCATTGCAGGTCATTTATAGTTAGTCTCGATAATAACTCACGATTCGATGGAATTGGTTCTTCACTCGCTAATACCATGACTCCGTCGTTAAAACGAAAAATTATTACCTTTGGAGAGAAAATGGCTTCATCTATTATTATGAGACACATTGATGGAATAAATACAGAACTGCGACGAAAAGTAACGTTATTAAAGGAAATGAAAAATATCATCCCAAAATTCATCTATACACGGGTTAACAACAATTTGTATTATTCCGTCGACAGCATATCTAATTGGGTGAAATGAGTGTAATTTTGAAATAATAAAATTTTAACTGGGAAAAAACATTGAATGGGCAGACCAAAAAGAAAATAATACAATTTGTAGAACTGGAAACATTGTACCATTGTTTCAAAAGTAAAATATCACATTAACAAAAATCTGGTCGAGTGGGTTTGATTGTAAAAATGCATTTGCAAACGAATTAGTTCTTGGAACATTATGGTAAAAATAAAAAAAAATCCATATTCATTGTCAAACAGTATTTCCATATTTATACGAAAGATAAATGAATCGCGTTAAATAAAATTAAGGCGTGTTTACAGTAAAAATAATTGCATGAGAATTCGTCTCATGTGTCAGACTGATAATTTTTTATCATTTCATTTTTTGTTGTCCGTGTACACTGTTAATTTTCATGTGTACCAAAAATGTTCTCTTTTTTTTTTTCTAGAAAATATGAACAGGCATTTTGCAGAATTTTTAAAAAATGTGATATTTTGTATTTTCACGTGTACAGAAGAAAAAACAGAAAAGTTTTTTTCCATTAAAAAGCATTGAGTGATCGAATTGAAATTTGCATCCAATTTGAGAGCATGGTTTTCTATTTTTCATGAACTAAATCATGAAGTAATATATTATCAATCAACTATCTGAATGAAAATTACCCAGTGATATCCGGTTGGAGACTGAGATAATTTGCCGGACGTCAGCCACAGAAATTAAAGAGGACCATTCATCTGTAGTCGGCTTAGACTGCCGTCTGAGACTTTGGGTGCACTCGTTCATGAAACCCAGACAGTTTCCTAGCTCAGTCTCTCATAGGCATTTTCATCATAGGTTTTATCGACTGACAAAGTGACAGTCTGGCAGCACACATTTTGACTCGCTAAATCCTTCTATAACCTGGCAAATCAGAAAATTTAGTTAATAACAAATAAACAACAAAATACAACTATCAAATAAAATTAAAAAGGAAATACTCACATCTCATACGGTGATGAAGTTTATTGAAAATGAATTGCAATAATTTATTAAAAAATGATCAATGAAAATGAAATCAAACTGATCCCTTTAAAAATTCGGCGTAAAAGAGAGTAATTCTCCTAATTGTGTTATAAGTAACAAAAAGTATTCGAAGAAAGCTTTTCAAATTTGCTCCAACAGTTAACATATTAATGCAGTCTGTCACTTAATCGTGCCACGTTTTGCTTTTCTTTTCCCGGCAGACTCGCCGTCTGAATCTCAAATTCATTTCTCCGAGAACCGTCGAATGTATCAATTAAGGATGAACTTCATCTGACTCGACCGAAAACTTTTCGGATCAAAATTATAAACAAGTCAAAAGTAGGCTAATTGGTAAGGGTTAACTTAATTTATTACTACTCAATGACAAGATAGCCATCCTTTTTCTAGCTCTCTCTCTCTCGCACTAAAAAGAGAACTGGGATGATTGATTTTTTACAATCCACGTTTAAAGTTGAAATCGCAATAAAAAGTTCCTCGCGTTTAGTTGAACGTGTTTTTATTTCTTAATCTGTACAAATTACACCAACGTGCAGGTTACCTCCATACGTATATAACTATTGTTAATAATTAATTTATAATTAATTTAAAAGTATTTAATTTCAAGTGTATAGGGATAATCTCTTATTACTGACCGGCATAAAAGTACTGAAACCATAAAAAATGATATTTCTTCGTGAAACAGTACACAGATATACCCTGAGTATTATTAGTATACGACTTCATTTTATTACATTTAATACAAAGTGGACGGGGTCCGTCGTATGATACAAGTTGTTTTTTATAGAAAATTATACAAAGTTACAAAAAAGAAGTCGAAACACTCGCTACCATAGTCCTGACTTACGAAAACACTAGAGGGTTTTGTCCGCGTGATGCTGCATTTAACAACGGACAGCTATGACCGAGTATTTCATGTCGTCAAATTGTTGTTGGGGAAAAAGAAATGAGAGTATCATTGCACTTCACAAACAAAGAAGGTCTCGAAACTGCAGGGGCTGTCGTTCCATTTGAGACCCTTGCCGTCCCTGTTCCACAATTCCAAACAATGTTCCTCCTCGCCGTTCTCGTATCTGAAATGAAAGAAATGATCAGCTGCGTGTCCAAAAAAAATGTCAGCAATTTGATAATTAAAGTTAACTTTCACTTTGGAATTGCATTTGTTCGTTGCAAGTGTTGGCTCTGAGGAATTGCCAGTCTATTATGGCGAGCAAAAAATCAACTATTCGAAACTTCATAAAGTATCAGCGTGAAAGAACGCTGGCAAAACAGAAATTTGTTTTGCTTTAACTCAAATTCTGTAGCTGCAATACAGAATTGCTGCTACCGGCAGCTCTTCAGCTTTCTGGCACATTCGAAAAGTGTTGTATCAACGCATATTAGTTTTTGAAACAGAACACTTGTCAAACGATCGCGGACCTATTGAACTTTTTTTTTTTTTTCAAGCAAATCTAATTCTTGTGCATGAACGTATTGAAAATCAAATCCAAAATTATTAATGAGAAATGATCAATCTCGTTGATAATAAATTTAACTTGCTTCAACGGAATTGAATTCAATCAAAAGCGGAACAAACATTTTATTTGCAGATACGAAAGTTTGGCACACGAAAATTAGTTGTTATGTAAACAAGGTCGAAGTTGTATAGATTTATCAATACGGCGTTTGTAAAAATATAATCATATCGAATCTGTAAGTTCATTCCCGGAGAGAGTTGTCCTGCCGGTTTTTCATTTGTACATGCTCTCTTATTATAATTACTTATTTATGATAAATAAACATATAGCAATTTTTATTACAACCACTGAAAGGAGTTTTGGATTTTTAACTTCACTGTCGCCGACACAATTTAACACTCGATTTCATTATCATATATTTAAATGAAACGGAAATTAAAAAACCCAGCTCGAACTCATACATTTATACTTTTTTAGAAACATAACTTACTTCCACATTTAATTTTATTCATATTAATTAATACCTGGCAAACTCATTGCTACAAAAACCATCCTAAATTAAAGTTGCATAATTATATCATTTCCGATTCAACTTCAGGAAAACAAAACAAAAAAATAAGAGAAAAGAAAAATAGAGCACAAAAAGTTATTTAAACCAAGTTTGATCTGAAATTATTTTTGTACCATTTTATTATTTAATATTGGCCGACTGACTTTGTTTGTTTGCGAAGTTGAAATGCGATTTCAGAGGCCGAGGGAGGGGGACAAAACAAAAATTACTTTAGCATGTATAAAAAATTGAATACCGGAAATTGTTGGGTTCGCCGACGTTCCAATTTTCAAAAGTTATTGGTCGACCGTTGGCCATCCAGAAAAAAGTGCCTTCCTCTCCTTGATCAGTGCCGGAAGTCCAGAAATGCTCGTGTCCGAGTCCGAAATCTTTTATGTGTTTCTCCAGTCTGTCGTTTTCCTCTTGAGACGCTATGCTCGCGAGGTGCATGCCGTGGTATCGACAGTACTGCGCTGCTCTGTACCAATTAGCCTGTCGAACAAAACAATTTCAATATTTTTTTCTCTCGTCCTTGTTAAACAAAATGTACTTGAGCCAATAATATTAAAAATCCCCCGAGACAATAATCCGTGACTAAAAATAAAAAAAGTGTGAAATCATTTATTAGGTGTTAAAAAAAGAAAAAAAATATTGGACCAATTAGTTGTGTAATGTTTGTAATATAAAAATTGTTGGGAAATCAGTGACAGAGTGTTGATGAAATGAAATGTGCAAAATTGAATTCAACGGGGCTTTAAAGAGAACAAACATTTTTAATCAGTCATAAAATATGTAAACAATTTGAAAAAATAATGGAGCACCCAGATCTGAAGGAATGTTGGCATATTTCACGAGCCGTGATAAATACTTGACCATATAATCATAGGGAGCCCTCGAGTTCACTCTAATTTCGTCTAATAAATTTATACATTATCTCCTCGCGTGGATCAAAATTGTACTCATGTTTTCAGTAGTTGAGTTAAGCAGCGCTGAACAGATAATGCACTTAGGTATTCAGCAAGATATAACCAATTTGAAATTCAGATTTATCAAAATTTCATTGATCCGGCGTTACGGTGACGCGCAACGTGCCACAACTGAAAGAATGCCACGCGTTCACATGCCCCAACTGCGTGCAACTCTACGCACGTAGAAAGTCATCAACCTTTTGCAATTTTTATGATTGCAATGTCGTATAGTTATTCAACGAATAGAAAATGTCCCAGCCAGTGCTGTGTATATGGAATAACACTCGCCGGAACACTCGAACCATAACAAGGAACAAACAAACATTGCCGGCAGTCGGAAGAAAGTTAAATGATCCCTGCGATTGCCCGTAATAGAGCAAAAACTGCCAATAAGAATCTCGAAACGCCATAATTTAAATACAATACAACGTCATTATACTTTCCTCCCAATCGTGCAACTATGGTTATTGCCCATGAGAAAAGTTTACATCCCATTTTTTATAACACAATTAAAACTTTTTAAACAAAAAAAATCCAATACAACTTTCTCTATTTTTATTTTCTAATTTTTTTTTTATTTTATTTTATTTTATTTTATTTTTTTTTTTGAGACAACCCTCATTGAGAAAAATATATTTCAAAATATATTCTATAGGTATATTTTTT
>JAAMPD010000826.1:71691-100885 GCA_025266255.1 Trissolcus basalis
CACATCAGCCTCGCAAACCAAACGAGGCACTCCCAATGATCTGCAACGTACACCGATCCGGGTTTTATATCAGACTTTAGCCATGTCCTAGCCTTTGAGAAATCAATCCCTCCCTGCAAGGCAGCAGTTTTGGTTTTTTTATGAGGTAGCCTTCCTCAGTCTGTTTGGCCCGCGAGAGCTATTTAATTTCACTCCTACCCTGTATATCTACCGAGCATTCCCTGATCCGCCACCTAGGGACGCGCCACGTATGGGTTACAGACTCCCAATGTGGTTATTTATAATAGTTGTATATTATAATAGTACTATCTATAATAATATAATAGTATGTAAATAATATATAGTAGAATATAAATAAATGACAATAAATAATTAATTTAAAATATACCCCTATATATTCTAAATATAAGTCATTTATAAATGATGTAGACGAAATATAAAATAAATAAAAATTTTCTAGAAAAATAAAATATTTTTATATGAAAAATATGAAATTAAAATATATTAACACGTAAATGTTCGTCCTTGTTGGAACATTAATGCGATTAATATTTGAGTGGAGGAAAAAAGTTAATTTTATGCATTGGGAAGAAAGGAATTATACGTTATATTTATGGCCAATATGAATCAAAGGATATGATAAATAAAAGATCCGAGTAAACAGCCTTGAGGGTGAAAACGGCATTAAAAATCGTTTCCAGTTTTGGGAGCAATAAGCGCACGGTATTCGAAGGTACATTACGTTGCACTTTCTTGTTTTGCAAGCTCCGAAGTCAATGAAAATTATTTGGCGCATCATTCCGCGCGAATCTCAGGGTTCAATGCGCGTTAATTCCTGCGTTATCATTGAAACTCGTGACTGCTCAGGCAGCAAGTGAACTTCAGGACATGTGAATATAAAGTAGGACGAAGATATCCTTTGTCTAATAATACTTGATACATTTCTATAGAACTATAGAACGTGTTTTTGCATACGCTCATAACGAAGACAGATGTCGTTATGAATGTTGTATGAAGCTAGATGCATGAAACTTAAATGAAAAATGAGTACAGTCAAAAATGAAAATAGTTTTTTTTTTATTGTTGTTTGTTTCACTATCAAAATGAAAGCAACGAGCTGGAGTGCATGATTTTTACCTTGAAAAAGATTCCTAGATAATATCGCTTTTCGCCCAATTTCAAAAGTGGCATCGTCCATCGCGAAGTTGCCAGGTTGCCTACATTTTCGTCTACACAATTTGGACAGTCGTCTGGAAATAAATGCGAAGAGAATTTTATTGTACAATTTTTCAATGCAGGTAAAGGAATTGTTTGAACGTAAACTCGATATTCGCAAATTGTTCAATTACAATAATAATTTTATATAACGATCGCCAAAGTCTGATTTTATTAAAACTTTTTCCCCGTGGTCATTCATCAAAGTGCTAGCCGCCGCGAAATTAGCTTGATTTCGATTTGAGCAGACATGCTAACTTGCGCGCGAAATGCACAATCAATTTCCCGGCATTCGTAATCGTCCGATAGAAAATTTCTTGAAAAAAAAAAGGAACAAATTTTTCATATTATATTCTCACTCAAATAATTGCGAATTCTCTCACTTCAAATGAATTATTGTTGCAAAAAAATTGCTCGTTAGAGTGTCTTGATAGGAAGGAAGAAAAAAAAATAACGACGATTAAAAATATTGCTTTTGATTTTGAAGCTGAAAACGGAGGTTAAAATTTGCGCGAGTGAATCGCAGATTCTTTTCTTATTAAGCTGATTAAAATCGTCCAAATTGGGAATGGAATGTGAACTCTGACGAAGGTACAAGAACACTTTCTAACTAGACGGCTATCAGATTTCCATTATATCAAAATATTTGAAGATAACATTAGCTCAAAAGTTTGAATCATACGTTTTCGTCGTGTAATCTTCGTACAATTTAAGCGGGATTTCTGTTCGTGTCCTGTGTGCAGTTCTCAATCAAGGATATCAAGAAACTTTTGTATAACATCATTCCTGTTTCACTCTCTGATGGAGACATTTCATTATCATGAAAAATGCCGTTCCAAAATGTTATCCTTCCATTATCTTTTTGCACTTTTTTACCACAGGCCCTGACGAGCAAATAATCTATCCACTTCCTTGAACGTTTATTTATTGAAACAAATGTGAACGACGAAATAAGATTCTGTTTGAATAAGACAATAGATCACATATTACTTGACATTACAAAGGATTTGCTACTTCGAAATTCCACTTAAGAGCAAATAATCTGATTATGAGGGGATTTACGTTTATCTTTCTTGCATTACGTTTGCATTCACTTATTCTTCAATGAACTATTTACAAAACTCGCATTTGTGCGTCAGTTTTTTAAGTAATCCTTGAGTTACAAAGCATAATTCAGTGTTACATTAAAATATTCAATTTTAAACAGGAACATGACTCAGGCAGGTTAAATGGAAAAAAAATTTTTTTTTCTTCAACAAAGCAACAATAGGATTTGGTTCTTTTTTATTGTGTTATTGCAGTATATCGAATTCAGATACGAGTACAAATCGAAATGTATTTGAAATATCAGATATAATAATGAACATCGAAATTATTTCAATCAACATCTGCGCTCTATTGATTTCATGAAATATCAACATTCCATTTACGTTCTAATCTAGTTAGAATGGCTTTTTCAAGTTTAATTCGGCTTTAACATTGGTACGTTTATATTTTTCAGTTGAACTCGTATGATAATGCACAATAGAACGTTTCCAAGTTTTTCCTCTGCACTTTTATGAAACTATATATTATACCTTCCGCTCAGGCTTATCACTCAGCTTATCGTATAAGTTCACCTAATAATTATATTTGTGGACATCGTTACACCAGTGCCAGGCAACCCTTTTTACTTCCAAGTTGAAAATAAAAACACAAGTAATAATGCCGCGGTTTACCCGCGACTTAAACAACACAATAAAAAACACATTAAAAGATATTTTTAACGACTGCGAATGGTCATTGAACAAAAACTGAGGTTATCTTTGTTAATTCGTTATTGAATATAAAAAAAACTTTTGACTTTGACGTCACCAAAATAATGTCAACAAATTTAGCAGAAATCACAACTGTTGGAATTATGAGAAAATTTAAGAATTTTTCAAAACCACCTTATGAATTCAAACCTTTTGCTTTTTATTATTTTTAAATCACAACAATATTTATGTTTCACTTTGTATAACTTATGTAAACAAAAATTATTCTATTCGGGACTCCAGTAGTGCTGCGATTCTGGAATAGCCTTTAAACAAGTTGAAATTTTATATAATAAAAGTATTATTTGCAGTTTAAAAATAAAGTGGCTATTAATAGTTGTCGAATGTTTTTTACAGGCGTTAAAATATGATGCGAAATTTATTGTGTCGTTAAAGTTTGACAGATGGGTTCGTTTCTAAAGTTGTCAATCATTAGACAATATTGGTAAGTATCGGTTATTAACGTCCGTTAATAACGGCATTGGCAAATGTTTAGTACAGCGCCAACATCTTGTTTATATTACACAAGTTGCAACTAATAAACAACCAATATCTATGCTTCAAACAACTCACACATTGTTCAATTCACAAACACCAATTCAACGTGAAACCACAGGGAAAAAAAAGGTTCTATATAATATTTAGTCTACTACTACGCGCTACCATTATTCCATCTAGAGGTTCACAAATTTTTCATAATTTTTAAGTAAACGCTTTATTATTGATGTTGGAAAAAATAGAGTAAAAAAAATTTATAAAGAAAAGATGTAATCTATTTTAGTATATTCCGTTCTTTTAGTTCGATAAGCCAGAGGAAAACTTCAAACGGAAAATTGAAACAAAAGATGGTTGCAATTCTAACTCGAATATTGTGAAATAAAAAGGAAAACGTCTTCGCCATTCTTCAAGCACATATATTGATAAGACNCAAAAAAAGACACAGCTTTGCCAAATTTGAGTGCAATCAAGCGAAATTTAGAGGTCACTCAAGTAAAAACTCGAGCTCTTTTTTCAGGCGAATCTGTTGCTACCACGTATGCAATCGATAACATTCGTATGATTTAAAGATATCCTGGTCCATAATGCATTTTTTCATTTTTTTTAACCCCGGCTATAAATATTCAATTCATTCAGTTTCCTTCACTTGAACTAATTCGATCTGACTCTGTTTCAAATGATACATTTTTCAAACATCTTTTTATAATTGAAAATTGGAACGAAACAATTAACTATTCAGTAAAATAATTTTTTATTGGTTTCATGTTATATTTTGAACAATAAGAAGAAGTAAGGACAGCTACAGGCCGATGTGGTACATTCGATTTTTCTCGAAAATTTGATAACCAATAGTTCAGAGTAATTATAATATATTTGCGCTACGATGAATAATTGAATGCTTTTCCAATTGTTCTCGGTATACACGACCGGGAGAAAAAAAATTTTTGCTTGATTTATAAAGGGAACGCATTTACGCATTGGCTTTGCACTTCTGGGATTTTCAGAATTTTATTTATAACTTTCGACTCGACTCTATGGAAAAAAAAAGACTTTTTTCAATAAAAAATGATTAGTAGAAATTCTAAACTTTTTTTGAGATAGCGGGAAATTCTATTTCAGACGGTGAATATAAAAATGATTGAAAACGCAGATTGAGAGTTATAATATTAGATTAAACTTTTTCGATTTACAAAAAAGGGGGATCAAAGTTGGAAATAAATCAAGTTTTTTACATTCTTCATTTATTATATCTGTATATAAAAACTGAAACGTAGAGTCAAATAATAATTTAAAAGTGCAGCTAAAGCTACTTAAAAATTGCAATAAAATTTATTCCAATTTAAAAAAGCAGTATTAAGTTGATTAAATTTCAGGCAGTTTGAATTTGATATGGAAAATTAATTGAGTTATACATATGTGCGTTTGATATGACATTTATGTTGTAAAGGAAATTTATGGTCCGTCGGCTTTGGGTTAATAATTAATACAATAGAAAATATGTTTCGCACGTTAAAAACGTTCACGTTGGTTTGGGTTCTGTATGCATGATTTTTCTCCGATGCTTGAATGATAATAAAAAGGTTCGAGCTGGAAGTTACACAGGTCCGTCCTACTGTACTTGCTTGCGTCACGGTCTTGACACAATAACCCGTACCGATCAAGTGACACTAGTTTCACTCGATTTAATGGCAACATTTTGATTTTATTATTATGGATCACACCGAGCCTTACTTCATTTTTGATTGATTATTTTAATAAATTTAAGTTTCATCACAAAATCGATGCCCCGTCAAAAAAATTACAAAAACGAAGAGTCGTTCTACTTTCCTAATTTTAAAAGCCAGGAATTTGAATAAATTTGAATAAGCACATGTTTGTCAGAAAAAAAGAGTAACGGGGGAAAAAGTGTCAAGTAGTTTTTGTGGGCTTTGAAAGAAAAAAAAAAAGTCAACGATAACAATAAAGACAATTATTATCAAATGCTGAATATTCGAGTGGATTAAGACTCAAATAATGACCAAGATGTTTCTTTTCCAAACATTTCATTGAGTCCGTTCCAACTACACGTTATTTTCACTGTATTTTCATTTGACTTTCACTCGTTGTTTTAGCTCATATAGTTAGTGTCGTGATGGACGTCCGATTGCAATACAATAGACTTTGGTTTTCCGATCATTGTTTCTGTTTCTTAAAAACACCCTTTTTGTCGAAACTTCCAATTTGAGGTTCTTCTTCTTCTTCTTCTTTTTTTGAAATGGTCGCTCGCATTCGAGGGATAAGCCGATGGCATACAAATAGTTCTATCACGTTATATGAAATCATCTCACTAAATATGTAACACCAAATTATCTCACAAGTTGAATACGAATTGTTAACTTAAACAAATTTTACGACCTTGGCTAATAAATAATGGCCACATTTTTGGTGACACCGGCAATTATTTTTGACGTTAACACCTACTCCATAACTTTTGCATTCTACGTTTCAGAAAATGGTCAATTTCATTTTGACTTGTTTTTTTTGTCTATAATTTATGTGAAGCACAAGCTGAGTCAGAAATTAAAATTTCATTCTGGAAAGTACGGCTGTGAGAAATGAATAATTTGTTATACAATTTTTTTAGCTGTTTTTGAACTCGTGGGAAGGTTACTCGACTTTTTATTTTATATAAAAAAAGAAGTTACAAATAACCAAGTCAATTTTTTTTTTAATTCATTGATTCGAACGTGTAAAGTAATCGATACAATTGGCTGATTTTGTAACTGAAATTCAATTAACGAATAATAATATTTTCATCGAAGGTATAAAAAAATAGGAATAATAAGCTTAATATATATGATGAGTTTAAATTATGAAACTTGAGTTGAATGAAAGTTATTTTAATTGAAGTTTCATCTAGGTGTGCTGGAAAAAAAAACGTTCATCAAGAGGCAACTATTAATCGGGGAAAAACTATTCATTGTTTGCATAATGTTGGAATAATGAGAAATAATTTTTTCATCTAGCCTCTCTGAAAAGACCGGGAAGAGTCGCATCAATTATTTGCAATGAAATTATTACGAAATCAAAAATACATAATGAAAAGCGAAATCAGTTCATTGCTCATAAAATCATATAGATAGAATTTCAAATAAAATCGATATGATTGCTTGATTGAAAATTAATCTTATAATCATTTTTAAATCAAATTATCGTATAAAAAAGATGAAGTGACTTTTACATGACAGAGGCAAATGATTTAGGTAAAAACTCATGTTGGCAATCTGAAAAGTAAAAGGGTAATTACTATGAAAGGTCACAAGTAAGAAGTTTTTTTTTAATATTTCAAATTCCTCGTTTTTGATGAATGACAATTTTCACGGTTAAACTTGTTTTTACACGTCAGACATTCACAGTGATATGGCTGTTTTTTTTTTTTTTTTTGCTCACTCTCAACCCTCACTTTCAACTTTGTTTGCACTTTTTTTATATCTTGAAATAAAATAAGTTAACAATTTGTACTCACCATGAAGTCGTCCAGGAATTGATTGTACTGATCCCATTAATATAAGTAAAACTACATAGATGGTGTGACTAGTCATCGTGACCTTCATATTAACCTTGAAAAAAGACACCAAAGAAAGGATCATTCTTTCACTTGTCTTGGGGCAAATAAATTTTAATTTCTACACGAATAAATTATTTCGTCTATTCATCCAGACCCAATAAATAAGCTGTTTTTCTGCTTTCGATAAGATTTGACGACCAGATATGTAAATCATTTGTTTTTAATTCCGATTCCGACTTACACTCTTCAGACTTGAAATGAAATTAAACTAACAGAAAGCGCGCGCACACGACTCTCATCATTATTTTGAGCTTCATCAAACTGCGATGCGAAAAAAGAAAACAGAATATTAATTTACATGTATATCACCGGGGAGAGAGAGAAAAAAAAAGAATCTAGCGATTTAATTATAACTTCAATTAAACTGCAGAAACGACGTTGCAGAATGTGATGATGATGATGGCATAGAAATCAGTTTTTATTCCTTTCAAAATGACATTTTCACATTGGGACGATTAAAAATTTGAAAAACACCGATCCGAGTGGTAAAATTTTTGAACATTATACCATATGAATATACCACGTAATATCGATTTACAAGGATATAAAATGCAAACTGGTTTTGTCCATAGGAAAGTATAATAAAACTGCACGTGTCTCTCATCCATGGCGGAAAAAAATGTTCTTTGAAATAACGAACTTTCATTTCATAAAGTATTTCTAAAAAATTGATTTTTCCAAACGTTCTCACACACAAATGTTTGAATGCACGCCGACTTTCTTCCAGTTTAATACTATTTTAATGACTTCTCTTTTCATGCGGAAAAGTGTCCCTGGCATCGCGCAGCAAACGTACCGAATTCACTTTCGTTGCAGCGGACAAACGAATTTGCCCCGGCCGAAAATCGCGCGAGACTTTGCACAAACGTCGCGGCATTGAAATAGTTCGGATGAATAGAAGAAACAAGTCGGACGCGGTGTTGTTATTGAAACCTGATGTATAATATAAAAATATGTCATACTTGTAAAGTGTCAGAAATCGGCGAATCTCGTTTCTCCACTCTCACTAATTTCTATTAATGCTACTTTCCCGAAACGATTGACAGCGCCAAGTTCACATCGAACACGATCCGAAGACACCTGCTATGAAATTATAAATCGACCGATTGTTTCGTCGAGTTGTCGCGCCCACCACTCGCGTATTATTTTCAAACTCCGAAATTGTTCACGGAGTTTCGTATCGCGCGGCACAACCCGGGCTACTGATTTCAGGTCATACGATTAACCTTCTCCAAACCAAACAGCGGGAAGAACTGAGTACACGGCCTACGAACATTCGCTTTTCAATCGGACTTCTTGCCGGGCGACCTTCGTCAATCCTCGAACACAAGATTCGACGACGAACTTATTCAGCGTCCGGCCGGACCATATAACATTCTTTCCACCTATTCACACAACTTAACTGTAAACAAATTCTTCGCGTCTGATGATGATAAAAAGTGAAAGATGAAACCACCGTTTTTCATCCGCCGTTCGACAATTAATACACTTCTCAGACGTGTGCCAATTTTTGTTTATCATGAGAGCTATACTCTTCACCTTGAAACGAGGATATCAAACTTTTTTCCTACCTTTTTTGATTATAAATATAAATGTAAAGCCCCGATATCACATGATTTGGAAGGTAAATTAAAATCAAACTTTCAAAATTTATCTATAACCCTTTTTTTGTTCGTCACAGATTTTTTTTTTCTTTCGACCGTCTTTTTTGTCCCTTTTTATGTCTCCTCGTTGCATAAAAGAATCTGCGAATTATTAACTTCTCGAATTTCCAGCCCAATTTTATCTTTAACCGAGTTAATAAAAATTCGACGATTCATAATTAACAATTTTTCACTAGAATAGTGCAATGAAAATCTCATCAAACGACTGCAGCTGGGGTGGGGGAATCATGAACTGTGTAATTCGTTAACGAAGGAATTTTTTTTTTATAAAAAAAAAAAATCTCCAGAAGGAATTAAAAAGGAATTTGCTCTTGCTCATACTCCAGAGACTTCGGTGATGATCAAATTAAAGGAAGTCATAATATTCTTGATTAATTTTCGCGCTAATGAAATTTGAAAATATATTTTATTGATTTTACTCTGAGCACTCTCAACAACAGTGCACTATCCTGTTCATGTTCTGAAAACACGCGCGAACTAGATTAACAATTTAGTCCATCTAGTCAAGATCTCGAATTTATGTTTAATTGAATGTTACTAGTAATTTTATATCAGACTATGTAGATCGCAGTTTAATTTATAATCACCCGAGGTACAAGTTTTTTAACGTAGCATTTTCACATTTGCCCAGCCCTCCTGCTAATGGAAATTAGAAAATGCTTTTTTCATTATCAAAAAATACACAAAAAAAACAACAGTGCGATTGCCATTTTATTGAATACTAAATGAATAAATCCTAAATGACATTCTAAATGGTGATTTATTTATCTGTACAAAAAAAAACACCGACCGATAAACAAAACAAATCAATTAATTAACAGTTCGATTTGTATCTAGAATCATTCGTTGTAAAAAATTCAGTGCCTTTTTCCAAAATTATCCGGCAAATTTGATTACGCGTTGTCATCAGAGCAAAATAGCACACACCGTTTGACCGAAAATCAAAGATCAAAAATTTTTCCAATTCCGACCTTTCAATTTGTAAATTGACCAAACGAATAAACCAAGAAAATAAACATTGAACTCAAAATATTTTCTTGCAAAAGTTCGTAAGTTTTTTTTTTTCAATTTTTCTTTGAATCAAATTCCTGTTTTCAGTTAATGTTGGAAATATTACAAAAACTGATTTCAATATTTTTCCAATTTATTAAAAATGTTTTATGCCATGATAAAAATAATTCCTCGAGTGGTCAGTCAATTTGAATTTTTTATTTGCTCTTCATATAATTCTGATAAGATATTTCTGTTGAATTTTGAATCATCTTTTTTTTTCCGTATGTGGGAGATGTGGTGTACTCATGCGCTTTTAAAGATCAAAAAGAAAGATTCGATAACTTTTTGGCTACCGAAAGAATCGAATCATTCAGTCGCGCGATTTCAAAACAGACAATTTATCTTACGGTGAATTTGTACCATGGCTTTTGCCGACTATTGTCCAACGTCTCGCATGAAGAATACACACGACTATCTGCGATCGGTTTCGCAAGCTAAGTGGTCTCTCATCGCTGCATCATAGCTCTTTCAACTCGACCCGTCAAACCGACCCCGCTACTTACTTATAAAGAATACAAAATTTCTTGCTCTTACCATGACGTTTTGAAATACACTTGAATGATAGAAAGTTATGGAACCAGAAAAAAAGTGCACTTTTTCATCTATCTAAAATCAATAAACCCTTTTTTTCTCTCTTTGCGTTTCATCATTGTATCAGCCTTTTGAAATCGTTCCTCTTTTTTTGTTCCTTTTTCTATTTTTGGATATTCGAGAAGAAACCCGATGGCATAATTTGTCTCGGGGCTAGTTAAAACGTTATATTGCAAGAAATACTAGGTTTAACAGTTCTAGTGCTTTATGATTGCCATTATTCACGCCAAGTGTCCTAAACCACCTGTAACTCCTTTTAAAATAGAAAGACCCGGGTGTGATCACAAGGCCAAAAATTCTTGATATATGTACACACCGAGGGCGTTCTATCAAAAAAGATAACGGATCCTTTCTTTCGCACCTCAAAAATATGTTATGGTCTGGCTTATTTTCCGCCCGGTGCCTCCGATGAAATGAAACCAAACTGGATGGTTAAATCAATAACGATTCGATCGACGCAAAATAGAGAAGGTCGTTTTAATTTTGAAAAAAAAGAAGAAAAATGAAATTAATAACATTTCGGTTTTATGAAACGTTGTAAAATAGTTTCGTTGTAATCGTATTTATAATATGCATTTTTGTGACATCTATATTAGGGGAGTTTTGGAAATAACGACCGAGTTGACTGCAGGGAGTTTTACATATGGAACAAAGTCTCGCAGATCGTAAAAATATTTTATAGTACGAGCTAGAAGGATGCATGGGTTCCGAAAAATGTTATGTCTTCATTCCTGATTCTGTTTCTGGTCTTCTGTTTGTACGATACAATACATCTAAGAAATGTTTCATTATTTCATATGTTGCAGAATAATTTACATCTTTCAATTAATTACAAAACCAACAACGTTTCATAATTGTTGTATAATCGTTAAACATGTATGGCTATTTATAATTTTCTATTCGTGAAATATCAATAAATTTTGTATTCACAATTATTGACGAGTTGACTATTGTCCTCGTAGAATTTCAAATTGTGTCCAATTTATTTGATATTGAATTTTTAAATTAACAATAAAATGTATATTCAATAATCAAACAAAATTACATATTAAAATGTTCGATAAACTCGTGAAAATACTCGGAAAATGTTTTCTGTTATTTTAACAAACATGGACAATTGACATTTCTCTCAACAAAATAGTCAAACAGACCAATCAACAAAAATAATTAAACATTGACTGGTTGACGTTATTTATGTCCTGTTTTTTTTTTTAACTCAATCACTTTCTAATTTGGCGCGCTTAAATGGTATGCGGATGTTATGTGGAACAACCTTAATGTTTTGTGCTGCCATCGTCTTTGGTTGCGTCCAACATACACAGAGAACAACACGGGAACACATCAACCGATAAAAAGAAGGAACGATTACCGACGTGACAAATGTGACGTCTGTGCCTTTTAATTTTCTGACAGCAACTTAATCACTCAGCACAAACAAGTGGTTCAACCAACTGATAAGAACGATTCTAATTCATTTTCAGAACATTTATTCCAAAATTAACTGTACTATCTGTGTTCTTAGATTTTTACGATGGGAGCAAGTCTGACACACGAGGGTGGCTCATACCAATCACAACAATTCCAGTTAGTTCGATTAAATATAACTCAATGTTATTCTTAACTTTCATCATCTTACAAATTATCACCGTCGTTCAATTTTTTTTGTTTCAGATTACCTATCAGAATAAAAAAATCCATCATCATCAGGTGAGGATAAAAAATTGTTTGTCTTTGGAAAAATAATTAAAACGGGTATGTGTAGCTCTGCTATTATTTATAGTTTGAAATGTTGAAATTAATTAAACGAATTGGTTTTAGGGACAAAATGCAGCTGAAAGTTGAATAAAACTTTAAGGTAAGCAGTTGGAGTGCGATGTACAGTGAAATGTTTACACAAAGAAGTTTCTGAAGAAGCTCAAGGGACTGGGGCAGGACGTCTTACAAGTGCAATGTCTGTGACAAAACATTCACTTTTTCATTCTAATTCAATTTTAATGATTCTTTGAATTTGGCAGGAGATTTCGGTTATAGTTGTAATCTAATTTTGTTTGAACTATTCCCTGTTGCTAAGATGATTCGTTAGACGAGTTTTAACACCGTCAGATGTATGTTTCATTTGTCAATTGTTCTTCTGGTTCTTCAATTTTGCAATTTCTGTCGTTCGATTGAAATGTCAGTGTAAAGGGAAATGATTCAGACAGAGAGTTTCCTATCAAGTTCACCACAGGATTCGCACGGGTGTGATGACTTACAAATGCATTGTTTGTGGCAAAAGTTTACATTACAAAGTATGCCCATCTCAATCTGTTTGTTCAACAAATTAAGTTAGGTCCTTTTTTTCAACATTGTTTTCGTTTTAGGTGAGTCAGATAACACCCGAATGCCCCCTGTAATCAGAACCTGTGTTTGAAAAGTAGTTGCAGTCTTTGAAAACTACAACTAAAATGTGTCGAGGGAAACTGAAATTTCTTCATTGAGAATTAATGAAAACAGTAGGTACTTATCAGAGAATCAAAAATTGAAAACAGAACAGAGGTGCAAATTTTTGGCGACTTACTACTTCGTAGAATCGGATCAATTTATTTTTCATGGTGTTGGAACTGCTTGCTATCGATTTGTCAACTCGAACCCCACATGACTGTCATCTCCTGTAACACAAAATGTAACGAAAATCAATGGCTTTGAGCCAGTACAATTATTTCGATAGCAGTGAAATTCTACTGACTATAAAAAAGTAAACGTTGAAATAATCGCTGCATGGGGCGAACAAATAACGAAAAAGTTTGTTCACAATACCAGTTATTGATTTTATTAGATTAGTTCAGTTTAATCAAGTTTATCGAAAAATTATCAAATTGATTATAGGTTTAATTTGTGTTTGAGTGCATTTAGACGAATGTTGTCTCGCTACAAACATTATCTGAATTGTTGTTAACTCGGATTATTCAGATAAATTCGATTCATGGTATGTGTTTTTGGCTGTAGCATGTCTGTGCCCTTAGGAAGTTTGTGTGAACAAGACCCATCGACGCAAATGCGTGTAAGAGTGTGTATGTGATACAAGGACGACTGCTCGCCCGAGGTCAATATCCTGAGATGTAAAAAAACTAGCTCCCTTGTTCTTTTCACCAGCGCGACTCTTCGCCTCAGAGGACCTGAGATCAAGAAATGATACTTGTATTTTTAAAAAGATCCAAAATTTTTCTCACAACAAACGATGAACAATTTTAGTACAAATTTCATAATAAAATTAAAAATTATTTCTTACCATAATCAAAAATAATTTTCGATATTTTTATTATGTATTTTTCGTACAATTCCGTTGATTGAGTTCAACTACGAATATGAAATTTGAACTCTATTTTTAACTGATTCTAAGAATAAAGACACAAATTTGTAATTCAAAATTTTCCCGCGCTTCACAATATAATTTGAATAAGAAAAATGTAAATATATAGTTCGGTGAGATAAATTGACGATGTTAGCTGCGGGGAAAAGAACAAAAACCAATTAAGATTAGTAATTCGAACGAACGAGAAAAAAAATTGTTATGAAAACAAACAAACAGATGACAAATTTAAAGGAAAAAGTGTGACGTCACGCCAGGGCAGAACATAGTTCTATAGAGCGAGCAGCAGACGACAGGTCAGAACAGGAGGGGGAGAAAAAGAACGACGAGTTTCAACGCGTGACAGTTTGTAGTTTTGATTGTTATTATTCACGTGTACCAGCAAAACGACGAATTTTCGTGTTTTCCATGCGTCCGACTGATCGCGCCTTTGGAGACAATCTCCGTGTTTTGGTAAGTCATCATTTTCCACTGTGCTGTTTCGACACGTCCTTTTTCTTCCGTTTCCATGTATAAGTAATGTAAAATGGAAGCTCGAAATAATTGAAACAAAAGTACAAATGTAAAAAAAACGATCAAATACTCAGATCAACCAAATTTGACCTTCACGGTTCACATCGCCCTTCTTAACCTCCGTTGTTTAACGTTTCGTCTCACTTCATTTACCGAATTAACAAATTCCAACACAACCAAAATGTTTTTCTGTCCAAAATGAATCCTGAGAAAGGGCGTTATATCAAATTACATTTCCTTTGAAAAACATCTCCAAAAACATAGCACAATTTTTTCGCAGATTATTCATGTTGGTGTAATTCCAACGATGGCATTCAAAGATAATTATCAATTCAGAAAAAAATGAACGATGAAATTGAAAATTGGTAATTTAATAATTGAACCAGTCAAAAAATTTAAAAATCGAGATAAAATTTATCCAAGTTGAATTTTAAAACCAGGAAATTCAAATTTTAGATTTGCAAAATTGAAAAAAATTGTTTCTGGTTGGGGAGGCGTCTCTGATAGACGGCCCTGGGAACACGCGCAACCAACAGCTGTTGCGAGGTCGTTGTTGTCAGTCGAGTCAATTCCTCGCTGTAAAAAGTGTTAGAAGAGCCAGCGACCGATCGTAAGATGATGAATTTCGTTCGCAACATCCTTTTGCCGTGTTAACCTCGAGATTAGGGTTAACACGCAGCAGCAAAGGCGACAATTCAGCTCAGAGGACTCTGAAAAGCCTTGGCTCCAGCATCTCTCGTCTAGAACGTCCGCGTCTTCACTTTCATGGTCAGTAAATGCGCACTTTTCTCGCCCAGTTACGTTTCCTCTTCCTCCTGTCACGTGGGATTTTAATATAGAAATTTAAAAATACAATACAATATCGACCCACCCAATCTGATGGAAAAAAACCTTATCACCTAACCTCAAGTTTTTATTTTATTTAAGAAACGAAACACAAAAAAAGTCATTTACATAACACTGTTCGTCATCTCTTCTTCTACAAGACGACACACGAAAACAAGTAATATCACATCACTTGAACTTGTTTCTGTTATGAAATAAAATTGATCAAATTTTTTGATTTTCCTACAATAGAGACAATGGGAAAGGGGGAATTTTTTTTTTTTTCAAATTTGAAGTGGGATTGTTTGTACAGTTGTGTAAGAAAATGACAAGGCGGGGTGAGGAAAATTGAAAATTGATGAGTTTGATCAAGTTGTTGAGTTTTGTTTAAACAAGTTGACGCGGGAATGAAGTTGGTGGAAGCGCCACCAGATGGATTTGGCCATGAATGCGATAGAAGGCGAGTTGCAATCGCTGTTATAAGACTGGCGAGAGTGTATTTTTGAGCAAAGTGTCATGTAATCGTCGGAGGGTACACAGCCGCTAAGGAGAGCCTGCTAAGAGATTTAGAACGGTGCGTTGACCCGCTAACTTTTGGGGCTTGACTTGGGTGACGTATTGAACCCTATTTGGCTTGATTTGTCGCTTTCTGTTTGCGCGATTCCATTGCGATGAGATGAGAGTGAGAGGTCGTCGCAGCTCAAACGGGGTCGGAGAGGGAGGCGCTGCGTTGTAAATTATTTTTCGTCTCTTTGTCCATTAACTGTGAAAGTTGCGTTGCACTTTCAAGAGGCAACGAAAAATGGAGCCGAAAAAAGAAGATGCGAGAAAGGGAGAAGGAACTTTCGCCTTTTGCGACTGCGATCGCTGTGAAATTGGCCGTTCGCAAATCGACAAGCTACTTGTTTATTGTTGCATAAAACTTGGCATAATTGCAAAAGGTAAAAAGTCGACAGTCATCACGTCACTGATAACAAAGCGCTTATCCAATTTTATCGGCGAGGTGTTGGGGAAAGAAAAAAAAAAGAATTGCTGACAAAATATTGTCGTTGGTGAATTTGAGATAAAAGAACAAAAGTGGACGTTTATATTGAAATATAAAGTAATTGAAAAAGGCGCGCGAGCAAGCAAGTGTGTCGTCGTCGGATCGACACATGCGCCCGAGGTGCCCTCTCCCTGGTTGGCTGCATACTCTCGCACCAACACACGGATGAGCATTGACTCTTACGTCTACCTGCGCGTTTCGTGGCATCCTTTTGCATCGCGTTCGTTTCGCCTTGATCTGAAGCCATCAAAGCCCTGGGTGCGCGCGCGATGATACGTGCCCGATTGATCGACATTTCAGGTAAAAATTGAGAGCAACCCGTTGCCAATCCATTGCACCAGACACCCGAGCTGATCTGGGTGTTTGTGCATGTAAACATTATCCGCACCTACCCCCCGATTAAATTGTCGAATTAATTTCATTGTTCATTGACTCGCTCGTTCATTTTCATCAACAACAACAACAGTCTCGCACTTTGGCTGTTTACTCGATTTTATTTCGCAGACAATGATATATGTCCACGGGCAATCATCAGAGTGTACAAAGTGTACGTGTGTGTATGTGTGAAATACGTCGTCGACCAATAAAACACATTACGAGCTCTTGGAGTTACACACACGTATGGCTCTGGGTATGTCTGTGTGTGAGAGAGAGAGCATCTACGGACTGGGGTATACGCGTGTTGGTATGTAAGCGAATCCAGTCCTCCATTACTTGAGTGGTAGTGGTGTTGGTGCGGCGGCCCAGCAGCAAATGGTGGCTCTCGTTTTGTGAGGCAGCCGCGACTCGACTCGTCAAATTCAATGCACATTTCTGTTCTGATTTCAGATGGAATAGTGGAATGAGTCGATTAATCTATGGCAGATCAACAAGATCAGTCGTCGTCTGGGGGGTCTGTAGAGAAGGCCAGTGCTTCAGCAGACGCCTCTAAACGGGGGAAAAGCACAAGTGCAAGCGGCTATAGGAAACGTCAGAATAGCAACAATATCCAAATCTCCCTCGAGGAAAAACGACGCAGACAAAGTGGCGCGGAAGTTTATCCTCTTTATCTTAACACTAACCCGACCACGTCGTCCGCTAGAGTAGCCTCAACCCATCATAAAGTCGATGACAAAAAGAGCGATAAAAGTCATGGCAGTGTCGTAGATTATCATACAGGTACTTGATTGTTCATTCGATTTCTTTTTCAATCATCCAAAATAATTCTTAATCGTAACAACAACAATGAGATTGACAAGATTCATTGATTTAATCGTTGTTTTCAGGTGATTCAGAAACCAAGCAGCACAAATCGCAAACTAATCACGTTAACGCAACGGCCCACGGTACGAGAACTCGTCACCAGAATAGCAGCAAGCCACCCTCGGGCTCGGACCTCAACATTGACTGCGTAGCAGCGAGGACTCGCTCGCGCACTCCACAGATCCTCCAGAGCTTCGCTTCGAATAGCGCCAGCTGGGAACTGGACAACCGAAGGCTCGCTACCTCCAACAACAACTTTTCGTCCACTTCCAACTACCAAGCCTACACTAGTCATCCGTCCACCTCCAGAGGCAGAGGTTTGTTTTTGCATCGTAATCGCCTGCTCTGCTCTTTTTTTTATTCTTCAACTCTTTTTTTTTTTCTCCTCGAATAAATCATCTTGTTATTGCACAGAATTCATCCCCGCAAAACACATCTCGCTTTTGATTTTGAATTAAGTTTTCCATTTGGTTTACCAACTTTGCAGCTGTCTGTTTGACAAAAATTTGTTCATTAATTGAATTATTTTCTTGTCAATTTCAATTGACAGGAAAAAAATAGCTAAAGAACGGTCTACAAAACGAGCGTCCACTCTCACATCTCCTTATCTCTTGCAATTGCAACAGATAAAATGATACAAAAAATAAGTCTTCTTATCGTTTCATTCTTTTTTTTTTTTCTCTCACCGAATAATAACAAATCAAAATCACGATTCATTGTCAGAAACATTGGAACATAAAATCAGTCTGAGAAAGAGAGATCGAGAGAAAGACAGATGAATTGTTTTCATTGGTAAAAATACTTCTATTCTATTTTTTTTCTGTAATCCATTTTGTTCTCCCATCTTAATTCTGTGTTATGAAATTGAAAACTTGGTTATCCCTCGCGTTTAGAACCAAACATTTTGGAGTAGAAACGAAATTAAAAAAAAAAGAAAAATTATTAGGAAAAGGAATTTGTTTAAACTAAAGTCACAGATCGTAACTGTATCATTAGGCCTGAGGATGAGCGAATGTCTGGAAGGATTTGTGTCCGCTGTCAAAGCACTTTTTCCAATATCAACACAAACTTATCACCAAGAAGGTAAGCTCAAGGAGTTTCGTTGTTGATATCACATCATGTTTCTCTCTCTCTTTCTCTCTCCCCTTCTCTCTCTTTATCAGTCTCTTTTCATTCATAGAAACGCAGCCACTTCCATTCTGTCTGTTCATTTCTTTTCTCGAACCAAACGTTTTCCTTTTTTTTTCCTGCACACAAATTTTTTTCGAACTTGTTTCTCCATCCGTTTATTGCTCACCTTGTTCTTTTGTTCCATCGCAGTGCTGGTATTACAAGTAGCGCGACGACCCTTATACGTACGCAGAATGTTCCAGTTTGTCACTGTGTCCCCCTTAGTCCCTTGTTTCTCTTGATACGCAAGGTGTAAGAAACGATTTGAAACATTCAAATGAGTCAGTCACAGTCTTGAGTTTACGTTACCTGAAAAGAAAAAGAAAAAAAGAAGTCATTCACATGTCACAATCAGGTTTTTTTTTTTTTATATATTTTGGATACTGATCTCTTTTTTGATTGTCAAACTCAGGCGTTGCAAAACGTTGATGTTCATGTTTCTGACAAAGCGAATCAAGAATCATTAGCTTTATCGGACGTTCGAGTCGCACAATGATTGATGAAAATGAAACAATATAAATAGATGCAAAAAAAAAAGTGTTGATAAAAAGGAGATGAATCAAGCCAGCGATTGTTTTGTAGGTTCAAAGAACCAGGGTGGGAGTAGCGATCGCGGATCTAGTTGTGTGAACGGTGGTAGCAGCAGCAGCAGCGGTGGTGGTCAAGCGTTGAGTAGCAAGTCCAGCATCAGAGTGGGTAACGCAGCAAGCAACTCTGTGGAGAGCGCGGGGGAGCGTTGGCACATGACGGGGCAGGCACTAGTGGTGCTGGAGCCGCAGCTACCGCTAACCCACCTGTATCTGCCACCGCCGCTTCCTCCAACAGCGTGCACACCACGCACAAGCACCTTCTGCGCTCGCGCGTCAAACTCGCCTCCGGCGAGCACTCCAAGGAACTATTAGCATCATCCAAACTGTCTAGCAAACACTACAAGAAGGATTCGGCTGCTGGCTCCGCCTCGTCGTCGAGGTATGTAGTTAGATATAAGTCAGCCATCAGTTGGCCAACATTCAAGTTCATTGGTTTATTAATACAATCACGATATCTGTTTGCGTCTGTGTGAGTAGGCACCGCTCGTCGTCAAGAGCCCGAAAGCCAGTGGCTGAGGGTGTCGCGGGCACTGCAAATGTGGTCATGTCTAACAACGATCCTTCGCACAACAGCACCAGCCTCACGCCTGTAACCTCAACTGTCGCGAGTGCTCAACTAAACTCCACACTCGCCGAGGACGAGGCGACTTCCAACGCAGCTCCAGCTTCAGGTACGCTTGATGGATTTTGATTTGAATGTTCAGTTTGATTGATCGGTCGTGACTGTAATTCTGACTTATATTGCAGTGAGCAGCGGACCGTCTGGGATATCTGGCAGCGCCGCCGACAATGAGGGCGATGACGCGGAGGTTGGCAGACTTCAAGCTTTACTAGAAGCACGTGGCCTACCTCCGCACGTTTTTGGTGCACTCGGACCGAGGATGCAGCACCTACTCAATCGCAGCATGGGTGCCAGCTCTGGTAAGTATTTGATCGCAGCATACAGGGGAAAGTGCTGGGACCTTTTTAATTGTTGTGTTCAAAAGTAGGAACAGATAAATATTTAGTATGAAAAAATATATTTTAGAAACTTGTAAATCCATACAGAATCCTGGATAAAAACGCCATAGAAACCAATTAATTGAAATTCAAAATGGGATAACTGATTGAAACTAGTAAAAGAGTGGGTATTTGCGAATAGATGCTATCAAATTAATCAAAATAGTAAAACATTATTTAAATTTTGGACAAAACCACATAAATACTTATAGAAACATATAAAAATCTATTTGCATTTAATAGACTTTTTTAACAGGGTAGCTTTCTAAATAACTTGAAAAAACAAATTTTATTCGACCATCAATACATTTGTATCTGTCAAATTATTCATTACAAATTCATGCACACGAGGTTTCGAATTACAGCTTTGTAATCACAGCTCAGTGTTTCTGTTAGAACATATATACTACCCTCACTTGTCAACAATAATAAACACTGCAATGAAATGTCAACTAGTGAAAAACAAAGCACCAGGCAATGGTAAACAATAACATCAATATTTTCAGGTTGTAGGTGTGTCCAGACAAGAGGCACTTTCCCCTAGACAAAGCTTGGAACGAAGCTATCGTTTTATTAACTTACAATTCAGTTTATTTTTCAGCTGCAAAAGCCCAGCAGTTGCTTGCTGGTATGCAGGCAGTGGATGACGAAAGTGAGCAGTTGCAAGCAGTGATAGGCATGGGCGAGATTCTTGTGATGGGCAACGAGGACACGCTCACTGGGTTCCCTGTCAAGCAGGTAGTCGCAGCGCTCATCAATCTGCTCGGCGTCGAGCATAACTTTGCAATCATGACGCACGCCTGTCGCGCTCTCACGTACATGATGGAGGCGTTACCGCGGTCGTCCACCGTTGTCGTTGACGCCGTGCCAGCCTTTCTTCAAAAACTCGAGTCCATCGAATGCATGGACGTCGCTGAACAGTGCCTCAC
This sequence comes from Trissolcus basalis, assembly GCA_025266255.1. Classification (NCBI taxonomy): domain Eukaryota; kingdom Metazoa; phylum Arthropoda; class Insecta; order Hymenoptera; family Scelionidae; genus Trissolcus; species Trissolcus basalis. The sequence goes on from JAAMPD010000826.1 coordinate 92,778, forward strand.
AGCCTTGGCCATGTTGTCCCGAAGACACAGCAAAACTATTTTACATGCGGTACAATATCCGTTTAATTTGAACTTTCCATGCTGATTACCCAATTGTTTTCGTCGTTTTTATTTGTGATTATTTATTATCATTTTAGGGAGGAGTGTCGGCCTGTTTGAAGTTTGTCGATTTCTTTAATATTACGGCACAACGCGCAGCCCTTACGATAACCGCTAACTGCTGTCAGAATTTGCACCCGGATGATTTCCATCTGGTGGTCGACAGCCTACATTTGCTGACTAATCGATTGACCAATCAAGATAAAAAGAGTGTTGAGTGCGTTTGCCAAGCATTCAGTCGTTTGGTTGACAGCTTCCAGCACGACGCTGTCATGTTACACAAAATTGTTAATGCAGAATTATTGCAGAACTTGCAACAATTGGTAAATAGCTTGTTTGTTGAGATAAGGCGCGGTTGTAATCGTGAATGTTGATTGTAATCGTGTTGTTTTCTTGTAGTTGATGATAACGCCACCGGTGAACAGTATCGGCAACTTTATAACTGTACTAAGAATGCTTTCTGTGATATCCAATCGCTGTCCTGACTTGGCACAATTGCTGCTGCAGCAGAACATTGCGTTTACGCTGAGCTACCTGCTAACTGGCTCGCTCGATGTTAAAACTGAGGACGTCGAGCTGGTGCAGCGCTCGCCCCAAGAGTGGTTTGAAATCACTTGTCTCATTGAGGAGCTCATGCCCCCGCTGCCCACCGACGGCATTTTCAGTGTAAATAGTTTGCTCGAGCGGACAAACAATCAACAGGAAACTGTGCACTGGGAGTGGCGCGATGAACGCCACTGCTATCATCCATTCAGCGCCATTGATTCCAGAATTATCGAAGTAAATTTTTCAATATCACAAAATTAATCTCGCAAACTCATATCTTGATTTACAATTTTATTTATCTTGCTGTTAATTTTTAGATGGCTTATCAAAACGGCGAAGACGAAATATGCCTGTCTACGTTAGGACGAACCTACACAATAGATTTGACTGTGATGAAACAAATAAACGAGGATATCGGAATGGCAAGGAGTATATATCGCCGTGTTCACACACATCCCAACGAGGGCAAAAGTCCCACTTGTTCGTCCAGGTTTGTTGTTGTTCGATTAGATAATGAATGAAAGTTAGTTGAACTTGATCAGTTGAATTAATTGTTTTGAACACTTTTTCTTTTTCTTTAGTATGGACGTTGTGCCTCCAGTGATCGAGTCAAACGAATGGCTCGTGTCGTTTATTCGAACATTATTTTCTGTATTGTACGAAGTTTATAGTAGCTCAGCCGGACCGGCAGTCAAATGCAAATGCCTTCGAGCACTTCTTCGAATGGTTTATTATGCTTCAACAGAACTGCTTAAGGTAAATTTGCTTGCAAACAACTTCTTGACCGATCCACCAACGTGACTGTGTGTTGTTTTAATTGAACGACTTAATTTGAATTTCAGGACGTTTTGAAGAATCAAGTTGTGTCGTCGCACATTGCCGGCATGTTGGCATCGCAGGATTTGAGAATAGTTATCGGTGCTTTACAAATGGCGAGCATCCTGATGAAGCGATTGCCGCAGGTGTTCGGTGTACATTTTCACCGCGAGGGTGTACTGCACCAGATTCGACTTCTCGCGGATCCGGAGGTGCCTCTCGGTGTGTCGCCGCCCAAGTGCCCTTCCGGTGAGCATCGTATTGATCGTACGTTAATCCACTTGCGCCCTCGCTTTACTCCATCGGAATACTACATTTTCTGTTTAATTTAAAGGTACGACGTCTCTACCGAGCCCGCAACCCGGCCCATCCAACACCCCAGTTTCGCCGACCTTGTCATTCTCATCAAGCAGCGCTACTTCTCCGGTCGCCTCACCGACAGCCAATGGCAACATTCTGTTCGGTTCTATTGCCACGGGCCAACTGAAACCTACTGTTCCCTCGAATATGGAAACCAGAAGTAGATCTGATCTGAGTGTCAGCACTGATGATTCACAAACGCAAGCTTTGTATGTTTGAACCGTGATATTCATTTTGTTTATTTAATTAGAATCCAACAGTCTTTTATAATTGATCTGATTTTCAGAAGAATTGGAGACGTTCTTAAGAGGAAACGTCAGAACAAAAAGAATCGCTTCTCGCGTTTAAGCAGCAGTGCACCGCAACAAAGTGCGCAGACAGAGTCATTGTTCACAGGCTTCACGCCAAAGAACAGTCGCTTTTTGGGTAACTTGAACCCGGCCCGCTGGGGCAAGCGCTCCTCCTCTTCAAGTTCGTCAAGCGACAAACGAGATTCGAGCTCGTCAACAAGCCTGACAAAACCACCGAGCAACCCAAGCCTTACCGGTGGCAATCGCGAGAAAGCCAAAGCCTGGGTTCGCGATCAAGCTGCCCAGTTTCTTGCACGCTACCAAGACGATGCGCCTTGCTCTCACCCAGCACTCACTGTCCTTGCTCGACTCACCGCAGCGATTCAACGTTTACAGTCAAACGTAATTTCAAACACCACTCATAACCATTCTTCCAGTTCTTTTTTTATTGAAATTTAATTTTAAATGTTTGTTTTTATTATTTGTAACAGGATTTGGACGAAATGTACTCAGCATTAACTGAGCTCCGTGATATTGTTTTGGAAAGTGACATCTCACCCTTCGAGATGAATTATAGTGGCCTAATCCGAGCTCTTCTCAACTACCTCACGACCGTAGACGCACCTGGCAACCGTTATGATCGTCTTCGTATGTTCTGGAAATTGTTTGCCGATTCAACGGTAAACAGAGACTGTCTTACATTTTGTTTTTCTTCCTATGATTAACTAACTATTATTTAACGTTTTTATTTTCATTGTAGATGCAGCAAGAAAACAATATGGTAGATTTGAACCCAGGAGCCTTCGGTGCGTTGGTGACCAAATTGAACAGTTGCGTTGCACAGCTGGAACAGTTTCCTGTCAAAGTGCACGACTTACCGGCTGGATCGGGCGCTAGTCGTGGCGGTACAAGTGCTCTCAAATTTTTCAACACACATCAGCTCAAGGTAAGTCGATAAAAATCAACAAATGTTTCTGTTTCTGATTTGTATAATGATTTTTTATATACGATGCTAATTTTTGTATTGCAGTGCAATCTCCAACGTCACCCAGATTGCAACAATTTGAAACAATGGAAAGGTGGCACTGTCAAGATCGATCCTCTTGCTTTAGTTCAGGCTATTGAACGTTATCTGATGGTCCGAGGGTACGGGCGAATCCGTGATGCTGAATCTATGGTCAGCGATGACGACAACAGCGAAGATGACATCGATGATACTTTGGTAAGCAACTTAAACCGACCACCAAAAGTCAACAATTACATATTTCATTGCAAACTTGCAAGTACAATTATTCATATTATAATGCGTGTAGTTGAATTATTCGCAGGCGGCAGTTGTGATTAGTCAAGGTTCTGCAAAGCACAAGCTTCAATTTTTAATCGGCGACACTGTTTTGCCATTCAATATGACAGTTTATCAGGCGGTGCGTCAGTTTGGTTGTCACGGTGTTGATCAATCCGAAACAGAAGCTGACGGAGAACCCCCATTGGGTCATGATGCTGTTTGGGGACAAACCCATACGATCTATTATAGGTAAGAGAAGAAGCTAATCAGTTTAATATTTACTTTCTTCGATGAACTAGTTCATCTAATTAGAATTGAAATAGAACTAATGGAATCACTATTTACTAATAGAATTACTCATATAATTAGAATAAAAACTAATTTTGATGATTGATTTGTTGATAGACCCGTTCCTGAAGAGGATTCAAACGTATCTCCAAAAGCAGGCTCGAGCTCCCAAAGCAGCAGTCGCAAAGGAAAGGGCAAGAGCACAAAGATCAGCTCGAAACGAAAAGAAGACACACTTTGGTTGGAGGGAACAGTGCCACAGGCACGGTGTCCTCTATCGGCCTACCTGTCGCCAACCTTGCCTCCGTTAGTCACGATCTCAGACGCGTCACTCGACGGGTTATGTCTGCTGCGTCTTTTGCACGCACTCAACAGACACTGGCCTGTACTGTTTCCTCATCTCAAACCAGTTCAGGTGCTCGTTTCACAGGACTTTATTAACAACAAGATTGCCGCCAAGGCCAGTAGACAGTTACAAGACCCTCTTGTCATTATGACTGGAAACCTGCCATCTTGGTTGCAACAGATAGCTGCTGTTTGGTAAGAACTTAACCAAACATGACAACCATCTCAAGTGAGAATACTTTAATACCATTTCTTTTTTTTTTTCTATTTGTAGCCCCTTCTTGTTCCCCTTCGAAACAAGACAACTGCTCTTGTATGCAACTTCGTTCGATAGAGACAGGGCCCTGCAACGTTTATTGGATTCCGCTCCAGAACTCTCCGGCACCGACAGTCAAGAACGAGTTACGCCGCGATTAGAGAGGAGAAAGCGAACAATATCGAGAACTGATATTCTTAAACAAGCAGAACAAGTGATTCAGGACTTAGCTTCTAGCAAAGCCCTTTTAGAAGTGCAATACACTAATGAGGTAATTACACACCATCGAATACAATTTAACAAGTAATTGTAAGTCATTTTTAACCATCTTTTAAAACTTTTTATCTTTTTGTCCATAGGTTGGAACTGGCCTGGGACCCACGTTGGAGTTTTATGCGTTGGTCTCGCGAGAATTGCAACGCTCTGATCTCGAGCTGTGGCACGGCAGCGGTAACCCCACGGACTCAGGCTACGTGCACACACAGATGGGTTTGTTCGCAACACCCGTTCCCTGGAACATTAAAGTCTCGCACCTTGCCAAACTTAAAACTAAATTCAAATTCCTTGGAAAGTTCATGGCCAAAGCAATCTATGACTCTCGAATGGTAATTTCAAACTTGTTCGTTAACCTTCACTTTAATTGCTACCAAGATAACGATTGTTAATCTTGATCCTTTTTTCCCGCAGCTCGATTTGCCCTTCAGCTTGACGTTCTACCGTTGGTTATTGGGAGAGGAGCACACAATGACGCTCTCTGATCTTGCTTACGTCAATCCGGACGTTTACCGGACACTTAGCAAATTGCAAGAAGTGGTGCGTCGAAGGGAGGCCATCGAACGAGACAATAACTTACGAAGTTGCGACAAGATGCAGCTTATCGAAGCCTTGGACTTGGACGGTTGCCCCATCAGCGACCTAGGTCTCATCTTTCAACTGCCCGGTTACGACAACATTGAACTCCGCAAAGGCGGTAGCGAAATTCCTGTCACGATTCACAATTTGGATCAATATATCAAGGTGTGTATCTGCAATATGACAATGAGTTGCGTTGTTTTATGGGACTGTAAATTAATCAAGCGTTCAATTGCAGCTTGTCGTGCATTGGTTCTTGTACGAAGGAGTGTTCCGACAAATGGAAGCGTTCCGCGAGGGATTCGAGTCGGTGTTTCCGCCGTCACATTTGAGGCTGTTCTTCCCGGAAGAGCTCGAAGCAGTATTCTGCGGACACGCACAATCGGGCGGCCGATGGGACGTTAAAACGTTGTCCGAGTGCTGTCGCACCGATCATGGTTACACCCCTGACTCGCGTGCCATTCGCTTCCTGTTTGAAGTCATGTCCGAGTATAACAGCGAGGAACAACGCCAGTTCATTCAGTTTGTCACAGGCTCGCCTAGATTGCCTGTTGGTGGTAAGTTGATGGAATTGAGGAAATAGATGATTGAGACGGAGTATCAGTGAACAGTAAGATTGAGATTGATTTGTGTTCTTTTGTTCGCAGGGTTTAAAAGTTTGTCGCCGCCGTTAACGATAGTTCGCAAAACGTTTGACCCATCGATGAAAGTAGACGACTTTCTGCCATCCGTGATGACATGCGTCAACTATCTCAAGTTGCCAGACTACACCACCCTGGAAATAATGCGCGAGAAGCTCAGAATAGCCGCACAAGAGGGCCAGCACTCGTTCCACCTCTCTTAGACAAGTCAACTACTTGCTTCCTATACCCTCCGAACCATTGCGCGTCGTTTTACGTTTTTCATCTCAGAGGCAACTTTTAGTTCAATTGTAAACATCATTCGATTTCTTTAAAACCAGTCATAATTACTATATTGCCTTTCAAGTTATTCGAAACAATCAAACCTAACGTTTAAAAAGAAAGCAATTACGAAAACACCAACAGATACATTTTTCGCGATCGCACATTATTATTAAATTGCAATTATAAAGTGAAAATGAGTAATAATTGATGAACAATATCTTTATCTGTTTCGTTTCATTTTCCATGATGTCGAGTAATTATTTTTATTTGTTTTCTTTTACTTACAGATATGGAACAAAAATAATAACAATGTGTGTCGGTTCGATGATTGTGATATATATAAATATTTTTTTCGAAGTCAGAGTTCAACTGGAGTAAGTGGAAATTAAAGAAAACGTGTTGAACGAGTGAAACGAGAGAGAAAATGCAATAAAATTAGACAGCAAAACTGACCTGTAAATACTGATGAACAACTTTCATGATAGTTTGATAATGCGCAGCGATATGAAACATTTTATTATTTTTTAAAACGCTGATTGCGTTTGAGAAAACTCGGAACAGTCAAACATCTGCGTTCAAGAATAAAATAAGTATAATACAAATTAGCAGATACGAAAACAGATAGGAACGTTTCAAGCTAAGCTAAATAGAAAATATAAAAAAAGAAAGAACAATTTTGGACATTGCAAAAAGATCAATCAATGTCGACAAAGAGGACGTTTACTATAGGGTTAAGCGAATCCAATTTTATATCGATGATGCATTTCTCAGCGCCCCTAAACTATAAGGCATTTAAATGCTAATTAAGAATTAGTTTCATTTACGACATGTAATTTGTTGTTATTGATTTCGTTTATTATTAACAAGATTTCCATCTCCATCGGCCGATGCAGCAAACATCGAAGGCGCTTGTTTTGTTTGTTTGTTTATTTTTGTTTCTATTATATTATTATTATCATATTATGTATAATTTTTTTTTCATAAAATTAATCTAAAAATTAAATTAAATGTAAGTAAAGAAAGCGATTGTGGATTGTCCTTTTGCTCGTGTAAAATTTGACACTTCTTTTTTTTTTCTTTTTCTGTTTTTCGAGCGTGATCTCTGCGTTTAAATGCGCCGAACACAAGCATACAATCTTTTCATCGATGTAACACCATTTTAAGAATTTAATAATATTATTGATTATCATTATTTGATACTTCTACATTGTAAGTAAGATGAATCAACATCATCTGGCTCAGCGCCTCTTAGATAAATGAAATTAAGTTTATGTTTTGTTCAACATTAAAATTAGTCAATCCCATTGAATGCCAAAAAAGGTCTTTCAAATTTATTATCGTTGTCTCGCAAGCTAATGTTTCTGTTCACATTTTGTATTTTTGTATTGAACTCTTTCTGTTTTTTTTCTTTTGTTAGAAAATACATCAGTTGTTATTTGTCAGATGATATCGCTCGGCAATATTTTTTAAATGTTATGATCTTGGCCATTAAAAGGTGGAATTTATCATTTTTCTTTTCGTTATCGTTTAAGATTTTTGAGCTAGAAACAGTTATGGTTCTATACATTTATGTACACATGCAAAGAAAAATGGGCGAGCAAGTGATGAATGGACTAATTATATATAAAACACATACACAAAAAAATGAATTTGTGATCGTTGAAACGAGAATTGAGTCTTAGCGACAAACCTCGCATAGACATCAAAACTTTACTTCACATCATAACTAAGTAAAATGAAAAATAAAACAAACAAACAAACAAGATTGAACAATTTATGTTTGCGTGTAAATCACATCGTAGGATTTGGTCCAAACTTGGCATATATTATTGTAAACGGAAGTTATATTTATAAGCGATTCACTAGTGTAAATGCATTTCATTTCAAAATGTTGAGACTTTTTATTTATCGTCCTAATATCCCTACATCAAATCGTCGCCCCAGACGAAAAAGGGCCTATTTCAGTTAATGGATACAAAAGGGCCTATTTCAAATTTTCTTAGTTTTGCCGAAAAAGGGTCTATTTCAAAATAATGATAGTTGGTCTATTTCATAAATTCAAAATG
>JAAMPD010000827.1:0-35450 GCA_025266255.1 Trissolcus basalis
TCCCCTTATTATATCCGTGGGTTCAATTATTAATATGGACATGTTAAAGTTCACATTTAAACATAAATTTCTGTAACAAATTTAAAAAATGACTATCTTTTTACTTTAGTCTTTTACTTTTTTTTTACTTTTATTCTGTAATGTCAAGAATAAGTATGAATAAATTTTAAATGTTGTACATTATAAATTATTGTACAATAAGTAAAGTTTCTTTGGATAATAGAGTATATATACTTCATTTAGTTATTTCCAATCAAAATAAGGTGAGATTTTAAAAAATCTATATACGTATACAGAATTTGTATTCGCATGCAAGAAAAGAATTAAATCTAATCCTGTATCTCTTTATTACAATAATACTTATATATAATTAAACACATCTATTTGTTCGAAATTCCGTTTGATATTAGTTTTTTTTTTTTTTTTTTTTTTTTTTTTTTTTTTTTTTTAGAGATGATAGGATTTTTGAATTAAAATCCAATCATGAATATAATCAAATATTTGATTATAAATTTGGCATTCAGTAATAATTATTATCTGGTCTTTTTTATTAAAACGAATTTTTATTATTTTCTGCATAAAAGGAAAATTTCGTGACTTACTGAAGAATGAATTTATTTTTAATTTAAAAACAAAACATTAAAATGTTGTTTCAAACTCAAATACGTATAAACAATAACAATCATTTACATACAGAATCTTTTCCCAGTTTTGTATATATGAAAAACCTTTCAACATTTTGTTACCAAGTTTTGTTATCTTACGTATGTTAATATCTTTTTTATATGCCAATAACAAGAATGCAATGATAAAAAAAGTATGACCCTTTGTGCATGAGAACTCATTTATTTGCACACATTCACATCTCAAAAATACAAAACAATTTTTCTTAATGAACATGAAGCCTTGCGCTGGAGTTCATTATATTGAGCTGGGCGATCCTAAATTTTGTCTATTATCATCGCATTAATTTTATTCGTTCGACAAAGCTGAAATAAACAAAAATGAAAACGAAAAGCAATGAATAAATATATTAAGCGAAGGGAGGCAGGGGAGGGGGGGGGCGGAATTGTGGACACATTTTAATGTAACAGTGGTGTTGTAAAACGGAGAGTCAGCAATGTTATAACAGTTAGAATTAGTTGTTTTCGTGTTGCACGCGAGTGAAAATTTTGTTCCCCGAAAGGTTGGAAGAAAAAAAGAGGAAAAAAGGGAGATGAGGGAGAGATAGAGGTATGATGTGTGAAGAGAGTTGGGAGTTGATATTATGTGATGAGGTGAGATAGTCGAAGTTGAAGATGTAGAGTTGTGACTATGAAAGTAGACTATGAGATTAACGGTGTGCGAGTGACGCACAGTGATTTGGAAGAAAGACGGCGTGACCCAAGCAGCAGCATCGAGGGAACTTTGTCCGGCGTGATCGTGTGCACACTCCGCCAAGGGAGAGAGAACATATTCAAGGATTCGGGTGGGTTCGGGCGCGCTCGGCTGCCGTCGACGCCATCATCGAGACGCTACGAGCCGTTGGACGAACGCCCGCGACAGTTCGGCCGTAGTTGAACAAATGCATCCGTGTTCGTAATTTGTAAGGTGCTGCATGTTACACAAATTAATTTGATAGAACAAGCTGAAATCCGCGAGGCGAACTTGTCCCCGGTGTGACGTTAGTGATGCATCCCCCGACATTGGCGTGCGAAAGTTAGTGCTAAAGCGTGTGTATGTGTGAGTGTTGTGTGCGCGTGTGTGATAGCCGACCTTGTTTTTGTAAGCCGAATTCAGTCGTAAGGTTGCAAGAGCAAGTGAGCCGTTCCCGAGGAATTGAAACAAGAAACGAAGAAACAAGATAGCGAGAACGAGAACGAGAAGAGAGCACGGGCGAGCGAGCGAGCGAACGATTCAGAAGAGAGAGAATCATAGAAGCAGCGGCGGCGGCGGCGGCAGCGGCAGCGGCGGCGGTGGCGGCGGCGAGGCGCAGAGGGCTCAGATCTAGCCAGTGTGTGGATTACGGTGATGGAGGATGGAAGATCCGTGGATGACGAGATGTGATTTGTTGTTGCCGTCATTATAGTGAATGTGGGTGTTTTTAAGTGTTAGGTGGTGGATGCGCCGGTCGACGACGTCAACGACGGCAAAAGTGGTGTGCACTAAGCAAATCGAGAGCCGCTACTTTGGCGGTGCTCGCGATCATCGCGATCGTTGTTGTTACGATGGTTTCCACGTCCTTTGTAAGCCTTCTGTTTCTCGTGTGCCTCCAAACGGTATTGCTCTCCACCGTAAGCAACTGCGCCAAAACCATCAGCATGTACTGGAACACAACCAACTCCATGTAAGTGGCACATTCGACATATAGACGACCACGACACCTAGACTACTTGCCTGCACCCAACCCAACCCCTGGACTTGCCAGTCCCCAGCTCCTCTCTGCTGCTTCTTCCGCGCCTCAACCCTCTCCGCGCCACACCGTCTACCTACTACCCCTTTACTACTCCTCTGCCTCTGCCTCTTCCTCTTTCCTCCCCAGGCTATTGTTCTTCTTCAAATTTTACATTTATATTTTTCTACGCAACCAAATTTCATTTGTCTTTTTTTGCCCCCCCCCCTCCACACCGACGCCCTCGCAACATTTTTTTCGCTCTCTCCTGCTCCCTCTCTCACTCTCTCCCTCTCCCTCTCCCTCTGTCTGTCTCTCTTTCTCTGCCACGCTAGCCACATCTCCTCCATCTTCAACCTTTTTCGTCTGCCAAACATTTGACTCGAAACGCCAATTCCCTTTTTTAATCCCGCAATCTCACTCCTTTTTAAATATATATTTATACATATACTTGTTCTTTGACTTCATTTTGATTATCAGTTTATGAATCGCATTTTCTCTCTCTCTCTTTTTTTTTTAAATTTCTAACCCGCCAGTCAACTCTCGGCATTTCTTTGTTTCGTCACACACATCCGCCGCAACATATTATTCCGTAAAATCAATCGCGCTCTATTGATTTATATATGACTCGAAAATTCAATTAACGCTCGATTATGTCTGGCGGCAAACACTTTTGTGCCCCTGCGACGTTTTTTCGCCACACGCCATTACGTATATCAATGACACAAGTACGTATATACACATGTAATTCCAGTTTTTCCGGCATGTCCCTTTCTTTTCCCAAATATTTCGCATTGTTCGCTTTTTAACTCGAAATAAGTTACATGCCTTGGGCCTCGGCTGTTTTTGTTTGTTTTTTTTTCATCCCAACCAATCACGTAACAGTGATTCATACTGATCCATCACAATACATTAAAAGTATCAGTGTTTTTTAGCCCTAACAGCTCCACCAAACGCCGCAGCTCGAAACGTAATTGTATTATTGATATATGTACGGAATGACTTGCATTCTAAACGAATTCACTGAAATACAAAGTATTGCGCGAAACCCCCATGCACCCCGACTTTGAGAATCTTCAAAAACAGATGTTTTATTCACCGGAGATAAATGAATAATAAATAAACAATTGCTTTTGCATGCTAGTTGATGCAATTGAATAAATACGTACATATGGTGGAGAAAATGTTATTAAACTTGACTGGCAAACGATGAAAACAAATTTTCATTCAATGGTGTAAAATTGATTTTAAAATTCCAACTCGTGGCAAAGATCGCAGCGTATACATGCATTGTTTGATCATCGTCTAGTTAAATGAACTAGTTCATTTGGCTGACGTATTTTAAGTCGACGTTATAAATAATATAAGTGCCAACAACCGCACAAAGTATTCGACAACTTTTTTTATTAATCATTTTTATAGTTCCAAAGTCATCGACCCGCGAGTTTTACAGAGAGCTCTGATTCATAAATAAAGTTCTATCTTCCTATATACTCTTTCATAATTCCGCTTGGCTATAACCCGTCCATGCTATTACGAATCATCATTAAAACTAGTGGCAAACTAATTAAAACTAAAAATACAATTTTACAACAAAACTTGCAAGTTTAGATTCCCTAATAGTTTATCAAAGAAAGAGGCAATGAAAAGAGAAAAGAAAAAAAAGAGCAAACGATTTGACTGCACACACAAACAATCGGATAAATTGAACAGATAGTGTAGATAGAATTATTTTCGGCTGCAGTTTGAGACCTGGTCAATTTCAGCAGGCCGAATAACCCGCGTGCATCAAGAAAGATAAATTAATATTGCCCTCGTCAAACAAACATTGTCTGAGACATAAAAGTAGTGCGAGACATAGACCGCGCACGCTTATCTGATCTAAACCCAACTGTTATCTCTGCGAGACAAATCTCGTTTACTAAAGACGACACATCGTCTATCTAGGTATTACAACTTTATTTTCACTAATTCGAACTTTTGAATTAATCAATTACCAACGCGAACCATCAACCTTTTTTTATTATGTATTATCATTATTATTTATCACTGTCGTCCATAGAAATTTGTCTATTCATGTATCATTATTTTTACAATTTACAAGTTTATTGAGCAATTTTGAGGGCTTTATATCTATATGAAATGGGGATACGTTGGCAATATAAGATGGGCGATCATAATTGTTTGCGCTCTTGCGCATTTCACCGCGTACACGCCATTACGTTATCAAAACTCTTCCCAACTTTTCGTCCCGATGGAATGTTCTATTGAAATTTTGTTATCACGCTGCTTTATAGGACAAAATTATTAACGCGCTTACGAAATTCAAAAATATAACTGATGCCAAGTTGAAGAAAATCAGAATAAAAAAAAAACTACTGTTATTCAAAATTAATGTTAATGTATTCATTTTTGTGAGAAAACACTCATAAATACCAAGATTGGCTTGGGACGAGCAAGTTGTATTTTTTGTTTGAGCGTGTTTGTTCACTTTTTTCCCCTCTTCTTTTTCAAAATTTTCTCTTTCCTTTAATAAAGATAGTGATTTAAAAATCTTATTTTGAAGATTAAAAAGAATTATAGCGGAGATGTTCTATGCCGTAATTTATAACTCATTTAAATGTTATAAGGCTATGAGGCCATAAGGAGTCTTCTACCACTCTATAGTTACAACATTATTTGGACAAAAAAAAATGTATAGATAATTTATTTGTCATGAAAATACAAAATTTCTGCAAAATTAGCATTCAAATGTTGTTGTTGAATGCTAATTATGCAACGATGTGAAATCATTCATCATTAACAATTGACCAATCAGGTACCTTAGTAAACAATTTACAAGTCGTGCTTTCAAAATAAACAGGGCTCCATATCAATATGCCCAATTACGAAATCTTTATTGAAAGCTACCTTTAAAGGGCCCCTTCAAATTTCTTCTCGGTATTTAATTTTAGCATATAAGTAAATAAAAATTAATCAACAATAAGATGCCTAAATTAAATAATAACAATAATAACTGAATTTAAACGAAACACATGAAAATTATTTTCTACAAAGAATAGAATTTAATAGTTTCAAATGAAATGAATGATTAAAACATGCATGACAATTTATTTTTGACTGCATGTGGCTTATTCCAATCAATAAGAATATTTTTGTTATGAAATTTTTATGAATGAAGGATGAATTTCAAAATGACATGTGTCAAAAATTTTGACCCAAGTTTTTTTTCTCGGTTCGGTTACTTCAAAATTTGTATTATCATGCTATTAAGAATGTAATGAGTCATACCAAAAGTATATTCCACGCCCTAAAAAAAAGTCGTCTTCACAACCATAATTCACCGTTAGTTTCATCTTCAGTTTTGTATAATAACAAAAACATTTGTATCTGACTGTGTTGTAATATCAATTAATAATAATAATAACAATAGTACAAAAAACAAGAACAATGTAATAGTTGATTGAACTCTCGAGCATTATATCTAATCATATAAGTTTAATACAAAATAAGTTTGTCATATAAATTTGTTTGACTTGAAAGTTTTGATTTTTACGGGCATTTAATTTGATCATTTAGTAATGTGTCTTTGATGCTATTTTGTTAACGAATTCATCGGGAAAAGAAAATTAATTGTTCAATTTTGAACGCTAAATGAGAGCAAAAAAAAGTATTCTTTAAAAGTGAAACGACATTATTAGTTAGACAGAGGGACATAATTTAGTTTGCCGTACAAGACAAGTTAAAAAATGTTGAATTAAAATGTAATTACAGAGTTGAGTTGAAAAATCTCGAATGAAAATTGGCTGATTGTTTATAATTGGATGTTAGGATTAAAGCCGAGACTAAACTTTGAATTGTTAATATTATGTACAATTATATGAACAAAAGTATTATTTTATGGCGCTTACTTGGATGCCAATGCCAATAAATGTAAATTTGTAAATATATATTTCGCTTTGACATGGCTCTTTTTCTGTCTGGCGTCATCCAATATAGAACAAGTCTTTCTTTTGTTGGACAGAAAAAACTTCAAAGAAATTCATGACGACTTGCGACAAAACAACCCAGCCAACACAATTATTTAAATTTTTAAAATAGTCTACAATGGGTTTTTCCTCATTGATGTTTCAGATTTTCATTTTGTATTGTTTGATTTTGTTTATTTTTTCAAGTTGAGTTTCTTTTCGTTCAAAATAAGCAACAAAATTATGCCAAATGTTACAAAAATAATTGTGACTATTCTGACTAAATAATTTAATAGTTGAAAATGTATAAAAAAATTAATAATAAAAAATAACTGTGAGTAGTGAAATGTTGTGAAGGAAAAAGATGTACATAAGCAGGATGAGGAGCGGAGTAAGTTTGTGCTAAGACGTGGAATGTGGATACATATTGAATAACTACTCTAACTAGATTAGGAGAGTTCGATGCATGACAACGAATATTCATGTTGACATATTCAACTCACCAAATCATTGCATTGTATACCAGAGAACACTACTTGTGTATTAGCATACACGATGAACGCTGTAACCAAGCGCACATGATTCATATCGACATTTATGTCAACACCGTGCCAAAATTCGTATTTAATTTCATTCATCGTTTCATGTTTAATAGAGTTAAGATGAAATTTCAATTTCAAATATTAACACAGAAAGAAGAAATTATATACACCGACATCACCTTGCGTTTCATTTCATTTCCAATCTTATCATTTTTATCTTACTTATTACACTCGTTAATTTTATTATTATATTACTTATTTTCGTTTCAAAAGTTTACGTACTGGCAAAGGGCTTATCAGTATAAACATAGACAACAGGTGGACTTGTATTCTACGTATTCTACGAAACCAAGATTTACAAAATTAAATGAACATCTAGTTTGATGTTAAACGTGTTAGATCAGTATCTCAGAGATGCCTTCAACTTTCAACATTATAGACTCCAAATTAACATGTACTATAGAATCTTGACAACTCACTTATTCTCTGTTCCAACTAATTCTTTATACTTGTATAACCATACAGCTATTTCATCATGCATTCACAATTATTTTCCAATCACCAACAAACATCATTTTTTAGCATCATCCAACTTTTTAATCAATCGCATAAAAGATTCATTTTTTAAATAGCAACACTGTTAAGCGCTCCTAAGTTTAATTGCCGTTTTGTACCTGTAAAATGTTTCTAAAGTTTCCCGTTTACCGCGATACATATCTAATTTCAAAAGTAACATAAGCTTGAAATTACACGACAAAAGAAATCAAGACAATAACAGATGCAACAAATACCATTCACTTCATTTTGTCGATACAATTTTCACTCACGTTTTATTAACAATTGTTTATAAACTCAACAAACAAAATTTCAAAAAATTTCACAACATTTTTCTTATGCAATAAGTTTAAATCATTGAATTTCTATTAAATAAAGCACCAATTTTTTATCGCGATATGATTATTCAATAAGAGGTATGTTACAAAATTAGGCCTATACCATGTTTATACATAGTCTTTACTGAACATCTGTTATAGTGGAACCCCCATGAAACTATTCTTAGTCATAGTTATATTTGTACACGTCGAAAATTCAATAAATTGGATCTCAAAAATTAAAAAAACAAAAAAAAATCCCACACAAATTGGTTCGTGAGAAAATAATTATCAAGAATATTGAGTTAAAAAAAATAAAAATACACAGTAAGAAAAAGGATAATTTGGAAGATACATTACAGTCCCATCAAAAGTGTAAAAATGACCCTATATATAATTTTTCATGCAAGTATTAATGAATCACCTTGTAGCTAACGAAAAATATCATGTTACACCGATGTCAATTCGTGTTAATGGTACTCTAATGTCGTGTAAAAATGTGTTAGTACTAAACTTCTGTAAGCGTAAAAAGAGAAGTTAACTTATAATGTAGCACAGTAGAAAACAAGATATTTTATCAGCGCGCGCTGTCACTTTTTACGCAACAAAAAACATGACAATTTTTGCGTAAAAAAAAGAAAACAAAATTTACTCGAATCTAGATCAAAGTTGGCATTAGTGTTATATAAGAAGAACAGGATATTGCCGTGAAACAAAAGCAGGACATAAAATTAAAATGTTGTGTAGTTTGAAATGCAAAGTACACGATTTGCGTATAAATGTAACCCTTAATTGAGTAAATGTAAAAAAAAATATAAATAGGTAAAATATTTGATTTGAGCAAGCCATAAAACAGCCTCCAAACAGAACTCGTATTTCGTCAAATTTTTAATTAATTGCACGTTCGGTATGGTTGTACTGAAGAGGAACGATTTGGGGCCACCTTTGACAATATAGGCCTCTACAAAACAGGTAATATCACGTAATTGGAGGTCCTGTAGTTGACCGTCTCGTTCCAGCACAATGTCCCGTCTCCCTCACTACGCTGAATATAGTTTCATGTGTGTAACTAATTTAGTGGCGCATGCGCGAAAGTTTGCAGAACGCTCAGAATGTGCTGAGAATAATACGGACACATGCGCGTACAATTATATGTAAATCAATAATAAAAATTTTGAGACCAAAATTATCATCAGCGGCGTGTATAATCATGACAGATGATTTTTAAAGGGACAAGTTGTGTATGCTGAAAGAAAAAAAGAAAATGTTGTTTTGTTCGGTTTTGGGCAATGTGCACTTTTGAAGAAACATCTGCTATTCTATCGAACGAGCCATTCCCCGGTTTGCTTATATTTTGCAATGAAATTCCCGACAATATATTACAATGCATCATAAGATGTGGAAGGATGAAAAAGAAATGTCAAGTTTTAGGTTGCCTGTGATGAAGAACGTCTCAGCAGGATACAACATTTTGAAAAAGCTGCTGAGACTGATGGTTGGAAAAAGGATCCGCGCTTACAATCCAAAACTCTAATACTATGAGACAAAATTGAAAATTAGTTGAAATGTTTTGTTGAATCACAATCACTTGTCTAACTGACAATAATAATTAGATTGAGAAGAAAATGTGTTGGTTGGTGAAAATGAAAATCAACTGTTTTATGTGTGAAAATGAATGTTGATTTGGAGATTTGTGGACTCGAATGTTTTCTTTTGAATAATAAGAATGAACTGACACCTTTCTCCGGGTGGAAAAATTGCTATACGATCCTAGGCATGATCGCATTCCTCCGCGATGGATGGATGGTAGGAATGCGATAGTCTAGATAACCGGCCATAATAGAATACCTGGCCCAACTGCTAGACGTCATCTTTCTCGACCGCTTTCTACTTCGCTGCACCTTCACCTTTTTCAAGCAACGGACCTCCTCAACTGTTCCCTCGGTCATCGCCAGTGACGCTTTTCACCAACAGAGAAATAGACAATTACTCTATTTCAATTTTCTTTTCATGCAGTATAACAGTGTACGAAAAACAATCAACCAAAATACTAATACTACGTTTCGTAATACCAACAGCATTTATTAGATATGACTTATTCAATAACTTAACGTCTATGATAACTTACTTTGCACACGAGCAATCTATTTTTTTCAATCGTTCTCAACTTTCTACGAACAATGCTATTGTGTATATCTTTTTCATCGCCATTGCGTCACACAACATTTTTCTTTGTCCCCCGCAACTCCAAGTTGAATTATTTTTTGTCCGCCCCTTTCATTTTTGTTTTGTCCCAAATAAATGATGTTCCAAAAAAGTGAAATTCACTAACCTAAAAATGTTGTAACAAGTGTCTCACAATCATAGATGATCCTCGCGACACTTCAAATACCATTTTATATAAAAATAACTACTTGCTCTATTGTCTATTTCTAATCAATATAAAATTATCAAGACATTTTATATTGATAATATTAAAAACGGTTAATATCAAGCGAAGGCAATATTATACATATACAAAGCAATACGTATACCTATACATTATAGATAGTACACCATTTGTTCAAACGTACTTGAAATAAATATTAAATATACATTATATGAAATATCGTTGAAATAAGTAAGATGAATAAAAAATACGAAATTTGGTTGGAGTATATTTTTCTATGGAGAGTCAAATCTTTGGAATATATGCGAGAAAGATATCGGTCACTGTGAGAGTTTGCTGCGGGGTACAAGCAATGTAATCGATTATTACGGCACCATTTCTTTCATCTCTCCAGCCATGGTCCACATGCAAGATGGAAAAGAGACCGAAGCTAAAATTTATACCTGGCGGCTGCGTTGAAGGTACATCCTTGTCTGAATGACGCCGGGTATTCAATGGTGTCGCGTTTTGTGAAACGAAAAATATATATCATATCATTTCTAAGAAAAAAATAATAAAAAAAAATAATAATAATAATAAAATGAAAAGAAACGCAAGCTCGCATGACTAGAGATTTCACAACGAATAATAATAATAATAATAATAATAAGATGGCGGATCAATGAAGAGGCGAAAAATAAAATCCTTCGGATTTTTGAAATTAGTCACTTATCGGCTTTTGGGATGAAAAATTGTCAATCAATGAGTGCGCTTATCTCCTCTCGCAACTTGTGAGATAAAAGTGAATTATAAATATTGATCGAGAGAAATATTTCCGAGTTATTGACTCCTCGCTTCTATAATGATATTACCATCCGACGTATAAGAATATTACACGGGACTGTATTTTCGATATGATTTGAGAATATTTATGAACGTCCATAATGTCCCTTTTATAAAATTAATGTCATTCACGTGATACTTTCAAAGCATCGGGCAATCCAAACTGATAACTATATAGAATCAGGTTTTAACAAGCATTGAAAATCGGGAATACTCTTTTTATGGAAATTTATTAAAATATTACAGCTGATGGGCATTCTAACGAAATAATTTATTATCTGTACGTCCAGGCGTAGTCAAATATTTATTTTCATTCAATCTCGTGAATCTTGCAATCGTTCAATATATTATTTTATTTTTGTTTATTCAACTAACTTTTGAGAACAAGAATAATTATACTCAAAATGTGACCTCTTTTAGTTTGGAAGAAGAAGAAAGTTAAACTGTAAGAGCAAAAATAGGGGTCTAAAAATTCGCATAAATGTGAATACAAGACGGATGTTGTTGATAAAATGTTTAGAGTTGTACATACCAAAGTTGAGATGAAAAAGCCGAAAACGGATATTATCGTGCAACGTTAATTTGGTCAAGTCCAACCTACCTTCCAATTTTCGAACCCTTACACGCCCACTTACGAGATTGTCCATTAATGCTTGCAAACGTTGAAACACAGTTTCTACACATACCTATATAGTATATGTATCTTTTCCCCGTATACTCTAATTCTTTGCCCATTTTTGATTCCTCAAACTGTTTCTTCAAAAAGTCGACAAAAATCATCATGAATTCCCATTTCAGATATACAAAAAATTTGCGACTATAATAATTTTGTGACTACTTTATTTTTGCCGAAGAAAAGAATACGCTCTCTCCTCAAGTTTTAACTTGTAACGAAAAGATTATCATTACAATTGCGGAAGATATCGCGCGTGAAGCTTTCGTAAAATATGTGCACACGCAATAAATATATTTATGAAAAAAAAAAAAAAAAAATACTCTCACTTGTTAGGGCCAGGCTGCGTGCAAGCATTTCAGTATACGGGTTCCAGAATCATGCATAAAAATATCATTTACAATTTCTCGGGCGTCCTTATTTAAATGACGCGTTGAATTCAAGATGCGACTGCGATTAAACAAAAATTTATAAATTTGAGATTTTGATGAAAACCTTGGCACAATTGTGCAAGACGCATCATCAATTAACATAAATTGAGCACGCGAGGAAAGTGACTTATTAGAAGACAGGCGTTACAGTTATTGTAATTGAGAAAAGTATATAACCAATGGAGGCGCTCGTTTACCTTTCGATATTTTGTATATTTTGAGTGAAACTTTAATTACAGTGTGAGCTTGCCAATTAATTGGCCCTTCAACTTTCAGACATTTCAATTTTTTCAACTTTTGTCGTTACATAAGCACTAGAGTAGAAATGTGTTCATTACATCTTAGTAATCAAGGGATCAAAACTTAAAATCTAAATAACAACGTAGCCCGGTCGGTTATTTTAACTATGTGCTTTTCTGAGCTCAAGCGTAGCGCCACGCGAAACTACAGGCGTTTTACGTAAAACAAACAAATTTTGTTGCTTCAGTCAGCTTCATGCACCAAATACAATTTCCTTAAGTGAGCCGATAAGATCTTGAATCAACTTCTTCTGGGGTTGACACAACTTGACGTATATTGAACCTCAAGCTTATATTCAACAACGTGCATACAATATTTTAACATCAACATTTGTTTGTTTAATCAATTTTAATACTAAATATTTCGACTATTATATACATCCAATATTTTGTATGATTCAATAACTAGTTCAATATTGTAACTTAATATCCCCTAAGATAGACTCAGATCTATAAGAACGATACGAATTATTTAATTATAAATAATTTTAATTATATTATTTGTGGAATAAGTTAAACAAAACTAGTGATGGGGATTAAAGCAAAATTGATAATACATCATTTGCGTTAAATTTGTTGAAACATAAACTAAAAGAAAGGAGTGGTAAACGAGAACCCATCCGGGTGTTGACCGTCGTGAAACTTTGCTTCACTTGACAACCGTATGATTTAAACAATGGAGAAACTCGAGTGCTCGAGCGTCATAAAACTATTGACAAGAGGAAGGCACAAAGGCGCCTCAAATACTCCCCATGCGGCATTAAAATATATGGAGATACTGCACCTTCATTTTTGACCGTATCCAAATGGTCAAAATTGCGTTTTGCCAAATAAGAGTTCCTTCACCTCTAATAGATCCAACCAATTTCTTCAGACCTTTCTCACACCTAATATCGTCGTTCGCACAAATTTTCTTACCCATATCATTTTTTTCTTTTCCATTCACATCAAAACAAGTTGCATCTGCTGTTTGTGATAAAACTACAAATGAAACCATTTTAATAACTCGTGTAGATATATAATTTTTGACGAGCAAAAATGGTTGGCCTTTGAAGTTGGAAAATGAAATGCGAGCAAAATTTTGTAGCAAAGGTTAGATGTCAAGCTGGTTGCAAATAAAGTGTTGAGATTCATATATATATATATATATATATATGTATATATACATATTCTAAAATAGGACGCTGGAGAGAGAACAGCATGTGAGTTATTTTGTCTTCTTGAGCAGAGGATGAAATCCTTACGTAGCATTAAGAAAAATAAATAAGAGGGGAATAAAAAGAAGCAGCAAAAAGGAGGGGGGGGGGAGAAAAAAAATAAAGAAAAGAGAGGACAGAAGAAGGTAAGCGATAAGAGGAGAATGAGAAAAAGAAGACTAAAGACGAGGAAGGAACCGGTTATATAGGAACCGTTTGAACTTTCCTCTCTACCTCTCTCATATTTCTCATTTGGCACTCACCCACTCAGCCACTCACCGGCAGCTAGCAACTTTGAATACGCGCTCTCGCATGCTTACAATTCCTCGCAACATCACTCGTCCAATTCCATTGCCAACTTAGAAAACAAACGATCGTTTGAATAAATCTTTTTACTTATATTTATTTTATATATATATGATATATATTTATATACACACACACACACACACACATGATGAGCCACTCATCAATGTTTATAACTGTGGACACGAGAGTAAAGACCAACTAATATACATTCAAGTGCATGAAAACAAAATGCAAGAAATTTGTGCACTGCAGATCACGCTTTCATGGCATTTGTCGTTGCCCTCGAGAACAGCTGACTTACCTCGTTGGGATGAGGAGCAAATTTAGAAAAGGACTTTTGCAGACGCAAAATTAATTCTATTTACATATCATTATTCAAAGAAAACTATCATTAGTGTAAAATGATGGCTCAAAGGGAAAGAGAGTATCAGCTGTCTATTCGTGATGGGACGAATAAATAGCAAGCGCGGAGACGCCGCCGCAGCCTTTACACTCTATAATTCCGTTAAATTATTCAGTGTCGTTGGTATCCGAGAAATGTGGAGCACATGAAAAATCCAAGAATCTGTTTAATAAATGAACGAGTTTTGACAGAATCCGACATAATGTTGCTGCCATGCTTAAATAAATAACAACACTATATAGCACCAATAATTGTTCTCGTTTAATCTCGCAATATTAGGCAACAACTTTTCCCAAATCAAACGCCATTTATGAAATAATAACAAACATTTTATCCTAACATCTTTTTGAATTGACCCTTAACTTAAAGTCATATTTAACTCAATATCGTCTTGTCTTTCTCATACTCGTAGATGCAACGTTAACGTCATCTTTGTTGCACCTATATGACTTACATATCACCTTAAGGAGCTATGATGCTTTCGAGGGAAAGAAAAGGGACAAAATATCAAACTCTCTCTCTTATCAACACTCACATATATAAACATAACCTTTATTCACGCTTTCAAAAATTATTTGGACAAATTCAAGGATGTGTATATTGCTTTTTTAAAACCCGACAAAAATAGATACGTGAACGTATAGAAACACCTCAAAATTACCAAATATAAACCTTTCATACTGTTCTCACAAAAATGCTCAGAATAATTTGTATAATATGTATAACAATGTAAATATATTAATAAACTTGTAAAAATAACTATTTTTAATTATCCACTTTGTGGTTAGTTTCTCGCATCAAAAAAGAATGATTATTTGACAACTTGTTACTGAACATAATGTAAATAAATTGTAATTACAGTATTAAATTTTTATTATTTTAAAACTGTATAACATTATTCCATAAAATAATTTTTCCTGCCAGCAGGCATGAAAAGCCAATTCGCTCCCTTAGGCGTTTTGCAAAAAGCCTCTTCTCGCCCACTTGATCGAATTTGCTCTCGGACATAATTTTTCACCGTCCTCCCTTGTTGACAAATATACTAATTCTTGACTAACAATTTATCATTATTTGACTGTATAATTAGCAAGTGTTTAATTATTATACAAAATTAAACTTTACTTTTGAGCTTTGCAATACTTTATACCACCGGTCTTTTCACTGTTAGTGTAAATGTTCTCACCAACCTACAGCGTTGCCAATTATTTTAGATCTAGTCCTCGTGAATTTTTACACAGATATATTTTATAGTTGTTTTTTTTTTTAAGTTATATAACTATTTCAAAAATTTTCTACGAAATTTCTACAATAATTTTATATTAAAAAAGTTTGTTGTTTTTTCATTCTCTAACATTATATGAATATAATTGAGATGATACGCCAAACTGCAAAAAAGAAGTAATATTTTATGGTGATCAAGTGAATAATGTGTTGCTTTGTTTGTTACAGATTTCGGATAGACAACACAGATCACATAATAGACGTAAACAAAAACAATGCAGCGTTCGAATACGACCAAGTAAATATAATATGTCCCGTTTACACACGAGACACTTACGATGACGATGCCGAGAAATACATTATTTATAATGTAAGTATGACGTATTTAATTTATAACAATATTCAACTATACGAAACATGGCTTGACTCGTTTTTTGTTTGTAACATCAGTTTACATAACCATACAGGTAGTTGATAGTTGATACACAAATAAATCATAATATAATATTCAAAACTACTATTGCAAAAAAAATTCTATCAAATATTATAATTTATAGATGACAATTTACTAAAACTGTACTGTATATGAGGGACAAATCTAAAATTCATAAAACATTATTGAAACTTACAACAAATTTTGATGAATGAGCATAAAATATTATTAAACTAATATAAATTTTTCATGTTCATTCATCAAAATTTGCTGTAAAAAATTTGAATACTTTTTCCTGAATTTTAGATTTGTCCCCCATTTACTGTACAGTTGAGTAAATTTTGATAGAATTTTGTTCTCCGTGTAATAATAGAGATAATAATAGAGATTCAATTAGCATTTGTTGCAATTAAAAATGTTTTATCCTGTTAATTTGAAGGCTTTTTTGTAGATTGAATTTTAAAAACCAAAAAGTTGTTGAATGAAATGCATCTCTAATAAACAAGGACTATAAAGAAACGAGACAAATGAAAAATTGGTATTATAATTCACAATAATTGTATTCACCTTATAAAGCATCTGGGTGTAAAGTTGCCTAAAATGACTTTATAAATCATTTCAAAATGCAAGCAGTGCTAACAAAAAAAGTTATTCACTAGTTTTGCTAGTGAAGAAAAATGTCACTTTTTGGTTTTACTATTTGTATCTAGATTGTCACTATTAATTTATAGAAGAAAAAGTGTGATAATTATTGAACTCAACATTGTTATCAAAATGAACAAATGACACTTTTAAAAGAAACTACATCGTACATGAATTAAAAATTAACACAAAATATAGCCTAGAATTTGTGATAAGAATATAAAATGGAATATAAAATCAGCATCAATTTGTCGCTGGGGCTAAAAGAATGATCCTTTACAACCTTTGAGGGTTATATTAACTCTATTTAATATTATTTTGGTTTAGTGAACCAAGTATATAATATTTAGTACTAATTATAATACAGCTGAATAAAAGATAGATAGAGTAATTTAATTAGTCTGAATAGAAGGTTTGAAAAATGAACTATTCTGGCTGGCTGGCTATTGTTGGATAATTTGAAGCTTGAGCTTTGCAGAAAATGAATCAATAAATGAACTTCTATTCACACCTTATAGGTCGTAGTTGGTCGTCCAATATGGTGGGCAGCTTTGCCCAAACATTCAAACATTCACAACTTTTTCATTTAATTTGTATAACTCTTGAAATGAATGATAATAATATGTGAATAAGATATTTTTGCTTACACATTTGCAAGTTTATACGATTCTGCAATTTCACTTTGAAAACAAATCTTTGGCCCGCATAAAATACGCATTGTAGTTTAGAAACGTCAACAGCTGAGAGCTTACATAGCAATTTTTCGGTTGGAAAGGGAAATATTGCAGAACCGTTTGAATTTTATCAACATGCAGAACAA
The DNA here is from genome assembly GCA_025266255.1 of Trissolcus basalis. Taxonomy (NCBI): domain Eukaryota; kingdom Metazoa; phylum Arthropoda; class Insecta; order Hymenoptera; family Scelionidae; genus Trissolcus; species Trissolcus basalis. The sequence goes on from JAAMPD010000827.1 coordinate 17,392, forward strand.
TCTAAATCCAACTCAACAATATAGAACGAATCTTATTTTCCAAGTAAGAGTAAACGAAAATCTAGCAAGTGATTGGTTTTCTGCATCCAAGTTAATTTTTAGCCTGTCCAACATGGATTTTACAGATAAAATAAATCCGCGTCAATATTTCAACGATTTTACACAACTACACTTTGATTCTTGTTTCATTACATCTTTCACTATATAGCAAACATTGATTTGTTTTTCTTCTATATAATATGAACAATTCGATCATTGAATTAGAATAAAAATATTTATTTCAAATTGCAGGTATCGAAAGAAGAGTACGAAACCTGTCGGATAACGAATCCGAGTCCACGACTGATAGCGATATGCGATAAACCGTTCAAAACGATGTACTTCACTATCACATTTAGGCCGTTTACGCCGCAACCTGGAGGACTCGAATTCTTGCCAGGACATGATTATTATTTTATCAGTACCTCATCGAAGGATGATCTGCATCGACGCATCGGTGGCCGATGCACCAGTCACAACATGAAAGTCGTATTCAAAGTGTGCTGCAGTAACGACGCTGACACATCCTCTTCCTCAACTGTGCGCAATAACTGTAAGTGCGCGAACGATGCGAAATCAAATCTCAATATAACTTCTTTAGCTCCTCCTCCCCAATCATTATCAACATATTTAATTGCTCACGTACACATTACCTACGTGGTCGAAAATTCAATGCAAACCTTCTCAACATTCTCATTTTGTTTCAAACTTTTCAATTGATAGAAATATAACCTAGAGTTTGGACGGATTAATTAATTCAATCGTTCCAACTTCACTTTGTGCTGTCAACTTGAATAAGCAAATTATAATTCAGAGAAAGTTCTAATTAAAAAACAATTTAATTTCATAGCACATACTTATTTTTTTTTTAATTTTTTAACACATTTAACCATATATAATTAAATTTCACTCATTTATATCAAAAATAGTGGTTTTTTTTTTGTATATGGAACAAAAAATGGATGTTAGTGAATAATTTATTAACACCTTCGACACATATAGTTTTTCTTCCATCACGTTGAAATCACATAAATTGATGTATATAATCCAAGCATTTGACATCGCGTTCACGTTTTTCTTAATCCAGTGCGCTCAAACGCTAATCATACCAGGATGTCGTTAAATTTTATTTATAAAACGCGATCATCAAGGGCTGAAGAGAAAATAAGAAAATAACGTAATATTGAAGAGCATAAGAGAATAAAAATAAAGTTATTTGTTAAAAATAAAACTTTGATATAATTTTGGTTTAGAGATATAATGTTTCATCCGGAAATTTCATTTAACCCAGTTGCTTAAAAATCAATGTTTGTTTGGGAAACCATAGAACCCCACATGGGATTTCACGTGTGATTCCGTATAGATTCGCAAAAGTGACACGGGAATCCATCCCATATATCATGGCTACTTTTTTGTTCCCCCTGTAAAATGTAAAGTTATATTTTGCACCATCGTGTAAGGTGCAATTAATACTATGCAAAACGTGCGAATATTTTGAATGCAACGAACCGCCACTCACACAACTTGTAGGGGCGACGCGCGATTTTATTACATAATTAAACTATCGTCACTTAGAAATCTCTCGTATAATTCCCAACTGGTAAGCTTCATTAAATTCTCTACGGAAATCCCATATGTAATGCCTGCTCGCAGTGAAATCATACTTATCGTCGACGGAGCATTGTCGCTTGGACACCCGTATGGAATTCCCACCTGTAGACTCCCATGGGATATTCCATATTGTGGCTTTGCAAACACTCAACTTATATTTATTATAGCAATCAATATCGCTCCGGGCTCTCAAGAGCTTCTTATTGGTTTGTCATCTCACACTCGTATTTCATTTTTGAAAAAGAAAACTTTACTCATCGTGTGTCAGCCGCTCTTTCCCCAAATGGAGATTGCACATCCGCGTTACATGAATAGCATAATCACCCCATTCACAATCAGACAATAATTATTTTCTACTCGTCCCTATTTTATCTCTTGTCTTTTTAGACATCTCTTACAACGTACTATTTCATCAAATCATTCACAATTCTTCTTACCATATCTCATCTCTCTGATAAAAAAATTATTTTCATAAATTATAGATATTTTGACATATTCAGAGATAATGCACAATTCGCTACTGTCGTGCTTTTAATTACTGTTTATAAGATAGTTTGTTTGGTTTATATACTCGCAGCAATAAGTGCGCAATAGAGACTACAGAAGAGAAGAAGTTATAAGATTCTATGTTATATGAATTCATGTATAAGTCAAGCAAATACGAGCTTGAGTTTAATTGCAGAAAAAGTGAAATATTGCATCAACTCAAGAGTCACAAACAAAACCACTTTCATTATTTTCATTTTAATAATAATAATAATAATATTATTATTATTATTATTATTATTATTATATCTTACACTTTTATGTAAAAAGTTTGTTATAGTCTATAAAATGAAGTTCAATTGCTCAAGCACAATGAATCTGTCAATTCTGCAAGTGTTAATTTATTTCTGGATGGTATATGGGAAGGGCATAAGGGAAGCTATTACACAAAAAGTTATATTCATGGGTTAGTGGAGACGAGCTTATAATAGAAAAGGAAAATATCCATAAATTCATACTCTACTAATTAAGCTGTAATGCTTTCAAATGGATTGACAATATATACATATTATTATTGTTAATACCTATATATTAATGTTGGAGTTTAAAGATAAATTTGACAATTTGACACAAAAATGGTAAAAATATGTTGTTACTTTTCGTTTAAACAAAAAAACGATAAAATGTGTTGAAAAGTTGATAAAAATATTAATTTATTAATGGAATGATTAAATTGAACATTCGATATTGAATGTGAGATTGTTGAATAACGGCACAGGGTATATTAGAAATCGTAAATCAAAGACGCGTGAAAAATCATAAATATGTTTTCATTAGAAGCTGTTGTACATCACATTACACGATTAAGATATTCGTCGGTACGTTATATTAATGAGATTTAATTATTCAATTAAATGAATATACCATATAAGTACCTAACGTGTGGAAAATCATGAATACGATGAAAAATGGTTTGTCAAGATGAACATTATTCTTGTATATGAATTGCAACAAAAGTGACTTTAAACTTGACAACTCGTTGTGAAATGTGAAAATTTTGGCACGTTAAATGTACAGTGAAAATGAAATAAATTTGAAAATGTTGTGCTCTTGAATGTTTGAAACAAAAAGATTATTATAACAACAAGAGAAATTGTATTAGCATAAAAAAAAAAAAAAAAAACAAAGTACATTACTTTGAGTACGTTACGCGGTCAAATTGTTTAGAAAAATAATATTTTCAAACAAGTTGAAAAGTATTTATTTGAGAGCATTGAAAAGGTTCATTCTTTGCGAAACTTTTGACCTGCATTTCTTTGATTTTTCACAGTTGGCGATTTCAATTGCTGAAGCACTTCTTGTGTAATTAAAATTCTCTTGAATTTGAAACCAAATTGTGTCTGAGGAGAAAAAAGAAAAATAAATGCACGGGAAAACGATCGCATGAAAAATATGATAAATTGTAAAGCACTTACTGGAGGAAGAAAGAGAAGAAAGGATCAAACAAGGAGAAAAGAAAGTCCGGAATCCGGGCGAAAGAACGTGGCAAAGCGATAACGCAAGCGAAACGACTCAACGTGCGCGTTTTCATCTCTCGTTGTTTCCGTTGAACTTGCGCAGCCCAGCAAAAAAGAATCGCCATTATATTGCAATCAACTTTTCAAATGAGCAAATTTATATTTTTCATATAAATTATCGTTTTCAACCTCATTATACAATTATTGTCCAATTCATAATACATCTCAAGTAACATTTTTATCTGCAATTTTTTAACATTCATCTCTGACAACATTTTAGTTTTTACAAACAATCTTTTAAAAGACAATTCTTTTATTTATAAAAATAATAAAAAAAATCAGTGCAATATACCACAACTGTCGTAGCATCACCACAAAAGTGGCAAAACTGGAAACAAGAAAACCATATAACATTGCTTCAAAGATGCCACAAGGATATTGCCACTGTGCCGCTAGGGCAGCATAAGGGTATCACATTGCGGTATAAGCTTGCGGCAAAAGTGGCGAAATGCAAGCAAAAGACAAGCGATATCGCTTCCAATGTAGTCGTAAAATACATTCGAACTTGTAATTAATTTGCTCCACCTGATCAATCGGGTATACTTAAAGGCTGATAATAATTCAGACCGAATCTTGAATTTACATTTTTCATTGGCAAACTTTCAGCCAAGGAGAGAGAGAGAGAGAGATATGAGGGAGGGGGGAGGGGGAATGGAGGGAGAGCAAGAGGGAGAGGGAGTTATCCTGTACGATAATTTTCTGCAGTATAACGGGGAAAACATTTAATCTGGTCTGAACCGTTGTGCAAATACCAACTCGGTATTTCAGGATATTAATCATTTTAGAATAAAACAAACATTCCTATCTAGAGTGTACCTTTAGGACACATTGAACTACACAGTCCATTCTGAGTTATTGCAGATCAAAATTAGTTGTTTTAATCAAAAGTGATTACTATATGTCTACAGATACGAACAAGCATATTTGACTATAGTTAATCAAGCCGAGAACTTTTAGAAATTGTCAGGATCAAATTGAACGATTATTCTCATATCATTTTTCTTATATGTTATTAACTATAGAAATTTAATCAAAACAACAGTTTATAAGAATCTTTATGTGTTTTACTTTTCTTACTTGAATCCTCTTAGAAACGCATATAAAATTTTGCATCATGAACAAGTACAACAAGTTATTCTGATAATATAACGAGGCAAAGCTATTGTTGGTAGAAAATATTAAGTTGATACATATTTTGTCATAAATGAAGTAGGTATGAGGAGAAGAAAAGATTGAGCAACGTTCATAAATACAATTTCCTTATTTGAATTATAATTTATTTGAGACACTATCATTTATTTATAATTGTTGAGAATTGATTGGATTTCATATCAACGTGAAATATAGCTATAGATGGAAAAGATTTTGTAAGCACTAAATATATATATATATGTATATATTCAAAGTTGATTACGTTGAGAGTGATTGAAAGAGTTGACACGAAATGTATATAGAGCTTATTTATCCACTGTGAGATTCGTTGGCTAAAGGATATTAAAGTTGTCTGGGGAGGGACAACATTTTTGGACCCGGTATTCAGACAAATCATTTAAAATCGCGATACAGACGAAAGAAACGGAGCGCTCCCATTCAGGCTCTCTGAAATTAGGAGCGTGATTCCGACAAAATAAATTAGATTGCATTTAAGACACTGTGCTTGGATCTTATTAATTAGTCTCGCGCGACAAATAAAACGGATCGCTACTCAGCGGCGGCTATTTTCAGACAAGCTTTTATCATCAGCCAAACAATACATAACTATGAAGGCAAACAAATTCCAAACTTGATTTTTAATTAACAACAACATCGTTCCTCCTTTTACAAAAAAAAAAAAAAAATTCCTTTATTTATTATTGCTATATTCATTTTTGTTGAATTTTTGTTTTCTGCTAAAAACTAATTAACATGAGTTTTGTCTGACAAAGTTTTGTCTGGGGATATTAAAATTCTTAGCATCTTTAAAAGTGATGTTACAAAGTTGCGTTTAGACGACAACGACATTAAATGGCAAGCTCTGCTTAGAAGGATATCTTGTTTGAGTGTATTTAAAGCTGACAAAGTTTCTTTGTTGCGGAAATCTCCAAGAGAAATTATGCGCCGTGCGTTCACTCTCGCACGCATAAAAATTAAATCAATGTTGACCCAGTCGCGTTCAACATGCTGCTCGTTTTCTATACTCCGTACATACAATGCCCATCTTTGAGAGTGCAAACGTGCGCGCGAGACATTTGTTACACGTCGTCGCGTATCATTCGATTCTGCTCCAACAGGATACATTTTTAATACTATTCACCACATGTTTCTTTTATGTCCATTCAATCACAATTACAATCCTTCGTCACTCTATATCTCTGCTAGTCACTATCTATCATTACATCAAACCTATTTTTGCACCACCAGCTTAACTCGTTTAACATCATTCCATGTAAAATACAATTTACAGCTCCGCACTCAATAATCAACTTTTAATATATACATATTTCATAATTATCTTATGATTTATCGCAACGTTGATCAAATAATCAAAAGTCAATTAAACATTTGTTTCAAAAGGGAAAGTTCTTGTTTCATTCATTTCTTTGTTTATTTTTCAACTTGCATTTTGTATTTCAGCCGCGATATAACTCCTATTACTTCTTTCAAAAAATATCTCTCTATATATATATTTATAGTAGGTGTAGAATTTTTGTCTTCTTTTTGGATTGAAAAATTGGAAAAAAGTTTTGAGACTAAATAAATGAATTTGAGGATGTTAAAAGTGAAACGAAAAGATAATAAACGTTTGAATGTTGTTTCAGCCGGTTCTGTAGCCAGCAGCACTGTAGCCAGCAGCAGTAGCTCAACAATCACGACTGTTTTGGGCTCCGCGGGAGCACCAGCGCAGGCACCGCCAAGCATCTTCAAAGGTTCTGACCGATTTTACCCCGGTGGAAATGTTCATCATCATCATGATCATCATGAAGCAGCTGTGCCATCGCCCACAATGCACATACCGCCAGCAGCACCCTACCCTGTCTACCCTCAGCATCCTCAGCAGCCACCCATCTACAATGGACCGCCATCTTCAATCTCGCCTAAAACTTCTATCACTCAGAAGAAGAAAAACAGTACGTATCAATTATTATTATTATGAGTTTTGTTGGCATTTCAAATAACAAAGATGAAAATGATACAATTCGTCTATGTTTTATTCCCTTTCAGAAGAATACTCGGACCATCCGAACGAAGTGGTGAAGAATGAGGAGTTGACATATAACGGAACTGGTGCGTGTAATTGGCAGAGCCAGATGAAACTTCTACTTTTAACGTTGACAGCGAGTGCACTTTTTAATCAACTATTACGGTGAAGCGTTTTACCGCGCAGCGCAAAACCCCTAATTCTGTGATTCTCCTACGTTTAATTGATTTCCACGGAAACGTGGATCGAGCGGAATAGACGACGCCAGAGATTGCTTCGATACGCGAGAAATCAGGCCATATTATTTGTTATATATTGATTAGAGTTTTAGGTAAAAACACGAACTAATAACGCAGTACAGAGTGCAGCTAACATTATACATTAAACGCGGGCAATATAAATAGCAAATAAAAAACGACATTACGACATTCACTGCCGAACATCCGAGATCTGTTCAATAACCATCTTGTTTTTTCTTTCTTCTTATCATCATTATAATTATGATTATCATTATTATTATTATTATTATAATTATTATTATTATGGTTATTATTATTATTATTTTAATCATTATTTTAATTTTAATTATTATTATCATTACCATTATTAATTATTATTATTTTTATTTTTATTTTTATCATAATTATTTTTCGACTTTTTTTTTTTGCATTCTTGAAATTCAATTGATGAATAATAAATAAAATTAAATAAGCTCAAACGTCATAATCATCGATCGAACTCGCGCAACAAGCGTTTTATATTTTGTATAAGTCTGTGAATTTCAGTCAAACTGTTCACGTTGACGTAACGACGCCTACAGTTTGGGCGCCAGCGCCCAATTTCCGCCGGTATCAATTTATTGTGCATTCATAAATTAGATCTCGCCATTGTCAAAGATACCGACTGGCCTAAGCCGCGTGAGACTCTGAATTTATGATATGTTATAAATAGTACAAAAGTCTGATTATAGCATATACTCATATATTGATCACGATTAAACCATATGTATGATAAATGAAACGTATATTAACAATGTAATATTATTCGGTTAATATATAGTCAATACATTGTCAACACATAGCAAAATACCACGATTGCTCAATTATAGCAGCATATACTTAATTTGCATGCATTCAACAGACATTGAATGTGCCATTAACCCTTTCGGACAACTGTTACATGCAAACAAATTAATCCGTACCGACTTTACGACTGGTCAATATAATGGTTTCCTAGGTTTACAACTACACAGCCGATATACTTATATTTTGATTCAGATAAGTGTGCATTTCAGTTGATTCAACTTCAGCTGACCCAAAAATTATCCGATACAGTAGAGAAACAAGGTTTTCATTCTATTAGTCCACAAGTACTTACAATATTGTTATACCTTATTTACGGAGGAACTATAAAACGCTTTGTGCACGATATCGAGGTACAGTGGTGGCTTGCAAGCCGACCTTGTTGTCGCAGGGCCTAAGCAACGCTAAATGCAAACTTACAGACTAAAAATTCGGCAAATGCGTGGGTATGTCTTGTTTGAATAGCTTCAATACTCTCAAGTCAGAGCCACTGTCTAACTTAACCTCATGAGTTTCTCATGTCAACACAGGCTCTGCACATGGCTATTCAGATGCAAACCGTCGCAGTTACTCGATTAGTACTGTTGACGCATTTTTTTTCTCCCCTCACAGTGCAATCCATATAACTTTGATAAGCTAACGTTTAACAAAGACTATCGAGTCTTTAAACTAAAATAAAAAATGAACAAACAAAACTAACCCACAATGGATGCGCCACTTCCATTGTTTTTCTCCTTTTTTTTTTTTCATTTTTTATTACTTTCATCTCATTCAGACATCCCATTCCCTACAACTCCAAATTTATTCTATTCGAATAAGATTAACTATTACGAATTATGAAAAACATGGATTCCCTGAAATTTGCATCTTTTCAAAAGATAAAGAGAGATAGAGACAAACGAAATAAGTGAAACTGAAATCAGATAGTTGATAATGGACAAAAATAAATGTTCATTCATTTAATGGGTTATTTAATAAAAACAAAAAAGAGAGATTAATTAAACGTGTGTAAAAGTGACGGTGTGCTCGCCACTGTATGTCCTCATTGGTACATTAATTTAAATACAAACAAATTTAGTGTATAAAAAAAAATTTTGAACCGCCGGCGCAACGCAATTAAATAGCGAATTTCTCATCAATTCATAACGTAAGCAGACCATCTAGTTACATTTCAAATGGCACCAAGTGGCGCTTACACCGTAACCACTTTGTGATATTTGGATTGATCGCATCATTTATAACTTGTCACAGACAAGCTTGCCCCTTTATTTCTTGTAAATGAAAACAAACAAACAAAAACGAAATCGTCGCTCTCTTTGGGTATACAAGCATCTGAGTCTTCGTCAATTCGATTGTTCCTTTTGCAAACAAAATTCTTTCTTTCGAATCATCTGACAATGGTTGTATCACTCAAGGTTTGTCTGCTTGTAAGTCGGAGAGGTCTGCTAGCACGTTTTGTAAATAAATTCCTAATGAATATGTACAACTAGCATCGATTAACAAAAAATCGGTCCAATGTATATTAGACGACACATTGTTTGGCCAACCCAGGTACATTATCAGCACAGTCGCACGGCATTATTAATTGAACGGTTTTGTCTCTACAACGATTAATCATTCGAACCCCATTTGCACTATTTCTTTTACATTTCATCGTTTAATGTATATAAACACAGTTGATGTCCATTCTATATATATATATGCTGAGCGTCAATTTTTAATTATTATCGGAAACAATCTTCCTCGCGTTAAATTTCAATTTTTGGCAATCGTTCAATTGATAAAGTTGTATTTATATTCAGGGACTAGCTGATAGATTTCTTCACCCTAAATTTATTAATTTTTTTTTATCGAGAACATAATAATTTGTTATGGATTGACATAACGAACAAGCCGCGTTGGTCGTATTATTAAAACAGAGAAACGGACTGAATTTGAGCGTAAGAAAAATATTACGAAATGTATCACTGTCAATTTCGAAATATTTTACCTTTGTTTTCTCATCGATATTTCGCGTGTGTATGCAAGAATGCGTGTGTGTGTGTGAGAGAGAGAGAGAGAGATAACGGTACGTGTATATTTGTCAAACGAGAATTGAATGTGACAAAGTAAAACAATATTTGACTAGGATGAAATGCGATAACGAAAGAACACAAAATATTTGTACCATATTTGTATCATACTGAACTCTATCTATAGATTTGTATTATATTTATTATATATTATTATATTACCATCAAGAACACGAATATTTACTCGATATTCTATATTATTAGTCAAGTATCAAACTTAATAGTATACAAATTACAGAGTGAAGGATTCGTGATGGCTTTTACGCCTATCCGTTTTTGATTTGTGTTTTGTTTGTTTTTTTATTTTTTTTTATTTTACTCTGTGAACTTATAATGCATTTTATCTACGAATTGTAATCGAAACAATTGGCAGAATTTTATACGCATTTGAGTGTAATCAACGTTGATGTACGTTTGTACGTTTGTAAGAAAAACAAACAAACAAAAAAGAAAATATCTTATTGAAAACTTCTTAAATCCATCGAAACATTGTTCATTTATATTTTATTACTGAGAATTTTATAAAGAAAAATAAAATCATTTAATCGAGCAAGTTTCGATTTTTCATTAAATTTTACCTTTGAAAGTTAATACAAATCGAGCATTGATATACGACATTCAATTAACTGCGTATATAAATATAAGAATATTTTTGTATGTTTGAAAGATAACGAAGTAAAATAACTATTCTAGTGCCAATGTAAAGGCAGTTTTGCAAAGTATAATAAAATTAAAAGTACATCGTACGTGCGTACACTCAACGATGCATTTTTCTACCAAAATGTTGAAGAAGACTAAGAGGAACAAAAAGAAAAACTTTCGGTGACAATTGATATCAATGACAAAAAAAAAAAAAAAAAAAAAAGACAAACTATTGTACATACGAGTGTAAAGTCAAATTCCTGCCGTAGACTAAAAATTATAATGAACTATGGAAAAATAATTTTTCTCTCGAAACAATAAACTCAATTTATAAATTATTAACATGCACTGCAAACACACAGATTCAAGTGTAAATTAAAAGTAACATTACATGACAAAAAGCGAAACGAAACGTTCATTCGTAAATTTTAGACAAATCGAAAAAAAACGTAGTTTACGAAAATTTTTAGTTAAGATGATACTCTAAACAAAAACAAAAAACATAACAATATAAAAATATATTAATGCTCAAAGCGGTACTAAAAACTGAATTTTTTCGAAAAAAAAACAACAAACAATTGTAAACATTGAAAATTGTTTTTCATTTTTGTGCATCACTACATTTCTTATATGACGAATTTGTTGCTTTCATATACGCGATTGTATATACTATAGAGACAACGGTCATTTATCTGACTCAAACAATTGTAATAACTCGACGATTGCCGTTCAATCATTTTTTATTTATTATACAATACTTGTTTGCAATGTGAAATATGAAGAAAAATGAAAGTCGTGACTAACTGTCCAATTCGAGAAATAAAAAAAAAAACTATATTTGTCCAACGCCAAAATCGGAGTATGTACACTGGAAACTTGGCGCCTGTTAAGATTTATATCGTAACAACCGAGAAAAATAACTTGGATGAATTTACTATATCCAGCATAGTGTATTATCATTACTTTTGGAACCAACTAATTTATATATATACGGAAAAAGTTGTAATATTTTTGTTTTTTTTTGTTTTTTTGGAAGATTAGAATATTAATTTTTTTTAATTCATATTGAAGTAAATTTTGATAAGTTATTTTTCTCAGTAGTAATCACAGATTTTCATAAGGATAATAAATAAGAATAGATTAGTGTTTATAGATGTATATTGAAAATTGTTTAAAAAATCGTCGAAATAGCTGAGAATGTATTTTCCACAGTACTGATAACGAAGTGAGATTATTGTCACTTCAAGTTGATAGCAATCCCAAATGTACAAGTACCGAGCTTCGAGTGTACTGAAAAATGTTTTGGATCGATTATGAAAATTCATATTTATGCAATTAAAGTAAGTCGCATTATACAAACAAGAGAGCAGCGTAATATCATGCATTCCAGAATCAACACAATATTACTAATCAACTTTAAACGATTTGGTTTACTTTTTACCAAGCGAAGGTTTACATTACTGAAGCCTCAAGAATAGGTTTTTTCTACAATTACTTTTTTGTAAATAAATACATATAAATGAAGCGTTTACGTAACATTTCTTTCATACAACTTTTTCCGGCTAACTAGTTAAGTCAGTTTGCCATCCTTACACCTTCCAATCTTTATTTATTTATTATTCTTACAAATTTATTCATTTGATTTTTTTGCAAACTTGGAGACAATTCCAAACCGGTTTTAATTAATCATTTTTCTGATTGATATACTAAACAGAAAGAATATTTCATACGTATCAACAATTCGGAAGATCGTCTTGAAGAATGTACTCAAAAACATTATAAAAAATTGGATTACAGCCAAAATTGAGATAAAAAGAACATATAAACCTGGATAGCCAAATGTCAAATCAGGACTATCAAAGTCATCCAGATTTCCAACTGCTCTGGTACTTATGTTCAACTTTTTAATTTAAATATGTCAGGTTTTATAAAAACATCACATTTATTCATTTGATTAACATTTTAATTTGAGAATACTGATTAATTACAATTCTTCAATGAATGAATATAAAATATGATGGGTAGATGGATTTTTAAATAACAGATAGGTGAATTTTGTTCAATCAAGTTGTTCAAAATGAAAATGCGCACAGCTTGAAGTGCACTCGAGAAATGACAAATAAACAAGTCAAAATTCACATTCTAAATTTGTTTCATAAATGTGATCGGGCGTGAAGATAAGGCGTCCAACAGACAATATATAGAATGTCACTTTTAGAAATTAATAGTAAACATTAGAATTACAGTGAAAAAATATTGTAAAACCGCGAATGTCTATTTTTCATATCAGTTGTTGGAAACAATGTTGAGATATGCTGTGAGGTCTTGCAAAAGCATTTTGAAAAAAGTTTTATCCCTTCTAACAAATTTGACGTTATCCCGGATTTTGTGTTCTCTGAAACAAAAAAAGTATATTATTTCATAATAATTATAACGTCACGTTTATATGATGCTAAAATCTTACGGGAGAGATGTTCAAAGTTTGAAACTATACATTAGACAGATACATTTCAACTCATTAAAATGGAACTACATTTTAACAAGTTCAATTATGGCCAAACTTCTTTATAATACAAAATTTTTTATGACAACAACAATCTCATCAAACGAACGTTTTTTTATTTATATTACAAAAATTATCACTGCTTAAAACGAATTATAATTTTTAATTTTTTCATCTTAGATATTTTTGACGTGAAATGGAATTTAAAAAGGTAAGAACTATTAAAGCTCTTTTTGATAGTACAATTGATTTTAACGTTAAACACTAAGAGATTATTAAAATCGTTTAATTTTCATGTAAAATAATGCCTGAACATTTAATTTGAGCAAAATTATACATTTTATCTTGACAAATAATGAAAGGCAATTTAATTTCGTAATGATTACACTAATTATTCAAAAAGTATGCTAATTTTCAATTGTTAATTAATATTTATTAAGACTCTCAAATTGGATTGATCTATGCGTCCAATTCTTCCAATGCTTCTCTATGAAATGTTTGCCTTTGCACAATAAGTGATATCGTTTGATGATTGTTTTTTTAGATGTTCGGTGTGTAGAGATTTTTATATTCTTAGTTACCGTTCAACTATCGCAACAGTTAAAATTGGCGAAAACAAATGTGCAAAGAAACATTTTAAAGAATTAACAAAAAATTAATGAAATCAATAAAGAATTTCAAAATAAGTTGCTGTGGTTGCTGTTTTTTCATAAAGAAATTTGAACTGAAAAAAACAAAAGCCATCAATAATTATATTTACTGTGTCATTTTAAAATACTTTGTTTGACATTAAATGCTGTCTATTGATTTTTGTTAATTATAACTTATGCATATGATTCATTTCAAAAAAATCTGTACTTTAATAACGTTTTTTTAATTTTAAGCTCGCGCATCAACATTTTACGCATGAAGGTTATCGCAAATTTCCTTGCAGTCAACTTCAGATATGTCATTATTTTTTTTAAAGGAAACTATCAAACAAGTAGGTGTGATATATTTCGTGACCTTTGATTTTCAATTTATTTCAACCAAATCAGTGCATGCGATTAGGAATTGCACTCGGAGCATTTGTAAAAATAAGATTGCTTACTCAGCTCTACCCAAAATACATTCAACCGTTATATCCTTTGGCACAAACATTTCTATTGGCTTTATTTGAATGGTTATTTTGTGAATCTCTTTATAATTGTCAGAGTTCAATGTAATCGTAAACCTGAAATAATAGAATTGCAATAAATTATGAAGTAATTAAAAAGAAGTATCACGATTGATATTTACTTGTCTCTTTGAATTTTCATGACATGTAGTCGACTTAGAAATCTTAAATCCTCCACCATGTACAAAATAGAATTGACTTCATTGTATACAAAACTGATCATTTCAGGAACATCCTTGTAACGTGTGTAAGAAACTTTTAATAAGTTTGGGTTTAAATCACGTAGACAATAATCGTGAGCAATTCTCAAGTATACATCATTGGCATCATCTAAAAAAAATTATTTTTTTTAGATTGTTTTATCATTTCAAGTTAGTTTTCTCTATGAGAAAACTTAAATACCTTTTAAGCGTGATCTGATTGTCACATCCAAAATGTTGCTCATAGTTTCTTTATCGAAAGGCTTCCAAATTAAATTAAGTAACAGTGAATTAGATATAAAACCGACGATCATTTTTTCGGTCGTTAACTCTATAATACTCCAGTAACAGTCATCTCTAAAATAACAAATTTTTTTCAAATCAAATTTTCATTCAAAATAACAATTCCAGAAAGAAACATCTTACAGGATGCTTATAAAATCAAATTATTATGTCGTCTAATGAAGACTTTTATCAGCGGTAACCAAACTTGAAAAATTTTAACCGATTCATGACTCTTTTGTCTAAACAGTTTACTTCAAATTCAAAAATATAGTTGAAGATTATTTTCTTAATTCCAACATACCTTCCCCATTGTCATGTTTAATTAGATTTGATCTAACTTGAAAATAGTTGTTATTAAATTCGAATCTAATTATTGGTTCATACTTGATTAGGTCAATTTTTAAGTCTGATTATAGGCTTGAGCGTTTTTCCGACAAATGATCAATTTGTTTGATTATCCTGCAACGTCAACAAAAATTGCAACTTTAAATAAATTTGTTTATCTGAAGAAAAAAACAAATTTTTTTAACTGTTTCCAACTACTCAAAAACAATTTGAAAAATAAATTTAACAAATGTTATAAGAGTACAATAAATGTTTAAAAAGAATAGGTAAATTTTATATATTTTGAACTTTCGTACTTTTGTTAACGTTACAGGTAGTTATAAAATAAACCACAATTTACCTAGAACTAATTTTCTCGACTTGATTTTTCATCTCTTCGAAAGGATCAATTTGTTCATTTCGAATGTTATCATTGATGTTTTTCTGGGTATTAATTGGACGATTACATAAAATTGATTCCATGAGTAAGTATGTATCAGCTTGTTTCATAGTTGTTTCTGCTTCTTTTAAAACGTTCTTAAGTTCTTGCACGTTAATTTTATATTGAGTTAATTCATTGTCAAATTGATTTTGCAATTCATAACTTTTAATGTCATCATCACTAATATCTAACAATGTGCTGTTATCCAAAGTTTTTGAAGCGCCTGACATGAAAGTCGGTGGTTCTTCGATATCATCAAGTTGCTCTTCGTCCGCCAGCGGATTTTGCAGGTTTGCTATCAGTGATCCGTCATCTGTCAACAAGTCTCGATTTTGTTCGGCCAAATTTTTGAGAAAAGACCCATCCATGTTGTTGTTTAGACACGAAGAGGCACGAAAATGACAACTTTTGGAAAGATTATTTGTATCGGCCGATGAATCTAAAGACATATCCATGTTCAAAGACTGACCACTAACACATGACTTGCCATCTCTTTCATCATTTTCTTCAATTTGTGTTCCTGAATTGCTCTGAGATTTCAATGTATTCATTCTTTTAAAGCATTCCCTAATTCTTTTGTAATTTTGTCTGTAAGAATTTCGATACCATTTGATAGGACTGCACTAGTTTCTGACATGTTCGCACCAAATGATTGATCAACAGTTTCTTCCTTAGAATCATCATTTCTTGTCGTTTCTTTAGAAACATGTGTTGTTTTTGGTTCTGTTCTAGATCTTGTTTCAACTGCGCACGTCATAGACATGTTCACGTCAAAGGACTGATCGTTGCAATTACTAACAGCTTGCAAACATTTTGTTAAAGATCGTTGCGATTCTTCAACCAATATCTGGCAAAGAGGCCTTTCAATTCCTGACGAAACTGCGCATGTCAAAGACATGTTCATTTCAAATGACTGATTCGCAGGTTCAGACAAAACCGAATTGCATTGAGGTACGGAAACACGATTTAGTTCTTCTTCAAGTTGTAAATTGGTTTGTAAACTCGGTAAAACTGCAGTCGTCATGGACATGTCCACACCAGGCACGTCTGATTCTGTTTCACTATTTAAATTTGATACAACATTGGCTGATCTGATATCACTTGTTAATGACATCTCCATTTCATCGTTACGAAATAATTGTGTCTTATCTTCATCTTTTTTTTGAACATGACCGTGTGCAATTTCTGTCTCACGTGAATGTACCAAGGTTGGTAAAACACATGTCATCGACATATTTTCGACACAAGAGATATTTTCTTTGTCGTCATTAGCTTCTCTAATATCAAATTTACATTTCTTCAAATCATCTTTTTCATCGTGATCAATGACACGTTTTAAAGAAAGTGATTCTGGTATCGTGGATGGTCCCGCTGTCTCGTTTACAAATATATTAATTTCATCTTGACAAATTGGAATAGATTTTTGTATCATGTCCTCGATACTGCAGTTTGCGCTCACAGAACTCATATCACTAGATTCACAGCTGCTGTTTAGATCTCCATGTCGATCAAACTTCCTATGGTGACAAATTTTTTTCTAACGTTACTTCATTATGAACAATTTATACAATTATATTGATAATAAAACAATTTTACTCAAACGATTGAATTCATTTGTATTCATTTATACTTACTTAACCAGTTTCTTTTTCGAGAAACTCACTCTTTTTAGCATTGTTTCTGTACTTGGTGATGATAACAAATAATCAAATTTGGATGGAGTTTTCGAATTTTTCAGAATCTACAAAAATCAATAATATCTTATTCAACTGTATAAACATCAGTTATATAAAATCACCATGTAAATTCAATATATTATAAATATACTATATTAAACTTACAGAACATGGTTTTTCACTTGTCTGTTTGTTCGGCTCCCTGAAATAACAATTTAAAAAATAAGTTACTCCAATATTTATTTCAAAACTTCGTTGTCAACACTTGTAAAAATAATAAATTTACATTTTTCTCATTATATTATTGCACCACTATTTGTAAACATAATAAATCATAAGAATTCTCTCTTCAAAAAGACGGTTACAAACAACAGCGAACAATTTATTATGCGTTCCAAAACACCACCACCAAAACCAAATAAGTAGAGACACTTGGAATACGTGACAATAACTACATGCCTATTTTCACTTACTATTCGAAAAAATATATATATATCAAAATTGAATGCTACCACGGAGTTAGGGACTTTGTTTGTCAAAATTATAAAAATTGTTATTTGTCAAAAAAACTGAGGAGAGCGCGATTCTGCAATTATAAGGGAATTTGTAGCATAATAAAACATAATTTTTCGTTGCAAGATGTAAACAAATAATGATTTCTGCATATAACCTTCACCCCAAAAAATAGGAATTATTATTTGTAAATTTTTTTTATGATGAAAATTCAGTTTCTTTGTTTAGGAATGTAGTAAAATAACTGAGAAAATCGCGCTCTTCTCATAGAAA